>CM055114.1:6134113-6421613 GCA_029204225.1 Diphasiastrum complanatum
TATCATGATGAACAATAGGAGTTCCAATGTAAAGTCCAAAAATAGCAGAGTCTTTGATGTTAGACATTCAGAAAATTTTAGATAAAACTATAGTTCAGGGCCCTGTGATTTTGCTGGTATTAGCAGAGAAGCATATTCAACAATATTTCAACTTTTTAGGGATGCCTTTAAGCAAGTTTGAATTAGAAAAGTCCCTATCCCTAGGTCATATCACTTGAAGACAGAGAGAATTATATTGAACTTAAGTATGCATAAAATCATTGGTACCCCCATTTCAAATAGATGAAGTGTATGAAACTGATGAAAGATCCATGGTCATATAATCCATCAAACAACTTCTTTGTTGATCTAATTCACTTGTTAACATACATAATCCACATTTATAATGTAACCTTAGTAAGGTGAAATGGTAAAATAATCATAGTACTTAAGTTAGATGAGTCAGAGAATTGTGAAATGGCAGAAGATGGAGAGAGTTAGTATAACTCTCATGAATGGAGCACTATCACAAACAATAGACCAATGAGACTTCAAATTTAGTGTCCAGTCCGAAAATAATATATGGTGGTTGGAAGCTTTTCAGGTAATTATTTTTTTTATTAACTAAGTTTAATTTTGTAACTCTGGTTCATAATTCATATTTATGCATTGGACAGGTACTGAAGGAGAATCACGATATATTATCATAGATCATCCTGACAAAGGATAGCTTAAAATGGAGAAATATGCACCAACATTGTACAAAACACTGGTCAAAAGCCCAAGGTTATTCCAGTTGGGCTTGGAATGTATAAATTCCTCATCAGAAGGCAAACTTCATCCATGAGCACTAACGTTTTCCTTAGCTCAGGACAAACATTCTCACCAGTCAGAATTCCCTCCTCACAACATAGTCAATGTCTGGCACTAAGTCTTTCGGTTTCAAATCAACAATGTTAGAAAACTCAGTAATGTTGCTTGACAATAATCTCATCCTCACGATAATAAAAAGAAACACATAAATCTATTATTGTAATATACACATCTTATATAATATTTTTGGCAAATCAAAAAAAGCATTAGAATGTACACTAGCAATATCTTTCTCAGTATTGGCATTAGAGCCAATGAAAGCATCCCTCAACATATCAGTATCTACATTCAAATATTCAGTCTCTTTATTAAGAGTATCAATCAAAAAATGAGTGGATATCCTTTATGAAATGTTTCAGTACTGGAGGATGAACGGATCTCAGTATCAGGATTCAAAGTATTTGACTCTACTGAGATTTGTACCAAAAGAAAAAACACAAATTCCAGTCTGATACTCTAGAAAATGACATTTCTGATTACAAACATTACATTCACTGAAATTCTTAAATTGATCAAAAAGTTTAGTGTACATCTTGTCTATGCCGCTGCTTATAATAAGAAAAAGTATGTACCAGATCAGTGAAATGCAATAAACGACAAAATAAGACGCAGAGACTGGAGGGATACTGACTAATCCCTGAATCTGATATACTGGTCATAAAAAACATCAGGATTCTATTGTGCCATACTGAACACATTTAAAAAGGCCAGAAAAGGGACTTAAAGTACTCTATGCGCTCAGTTATACCAAACTCAGGAGAGAAAACTAGACAACAAACACTCACGACTAGGATCAGAGGAGGAAGCCATTGAATAGTATCAGATTTGTGCAAGAGGGGAGTAACCGAAGTTGAAGGAAGAACACTACGCACGCTGAAGCGATATGTACAAATGACATATCGCTCTTGTGCGTGTTAAAAAAATAGGATACATTAAGAGAAAAACAAGGCGCGCACAGAAGGCGATATGTGACGAAAATAGATATAAAACACGCGTGCAAAGAATTGATATGAGTGAAACCCGAGAATGTTAAAAAAAATAGATTTTCAAATATCGTGCCCTTTATAGTCATCCTCACACGTGCGAGTCAATGGTCAACTACCCCGCGTGTCGTATGATGATTCGCTGAAAATTGTCCCACACGTGTGTAGCCATACAGGATGCATGTGTCACATTCTGATTCATTGTCGCTTGACACATTTGTAGGATTGATTCGATAAAAATAATCCACAAGTGTGAATCTGTACAAGAGGCATGTGTCACATTCTGATTCGTTGGTGCTTGACACGTGTGAAGCCATGTGTCGCATTCTGATTGGACGCATTGATGACACATGTCGATTGGCTGATTCGTTACTTTTCAGACACATGCGGACGACACGTGTGACCACACACATGCAAAAATTGTTTACACATGTTCGCGAGGCTCAGAGACAGTTTTCACTTGTTTTCTTCTGATTTTCGTGCCATATCGCTTCTTTGCACGTGCTCTTTTCTCCGTTATCTTTGTCTCCTTCTGCGTGCGCACAAGAGCGATATTAATCATCGTACATATCGCCTCTGTGCATGGTTAGCTTTCTGTCTCGTTGTTTTTGTTTTCCACACTTGCACAAGAGTGATACGTTCTAGAATTGCCCTCATGGTCTAGGGTCAAACAGAACCGGAGGGATTTCTTCTCTCATGGGGCTGTATCCAGAAGTACCCTGCTGTTAATCCTCCACGGCAGACCAGAAGTAACAGGAGCAGGAGATTATGAAAAATCAGAGATCCACCTTGCTCCTGATACCCAGAGCTCCCTTCTACATAACTGTCGTCTGATTACCCGAGATAATCTGCAGAGTGTTGTTAGGTTCACACCTAGAGGCAGTGTAGTGTTTGCAGGAGTCCGCGGAGGACTATTTGGCTCTTTTTTTTGAGGATTCTTTTTTTGCTTTCCATCCATGCCAGCGAGTGACCATAATGCCCAAAGATTTTCAAATCCTATATAGATTGAGGGAGAGATTTTGTAGACTTCACAAGGTGAACCCGATGCTCCACGGGACAAACTCCTTGATAGGACCACCTACCCACAAGAGGCCTCACAAGGCAACCTGCCCCAGAAGGAGCTAGCCCATCCTCTTCTCAGGCTCCCAAAAAGGTTCGACGTATGACCCTCCAAGCTTCTACATCTGGAGTGATAAAATTGTAAATATTGTAGCTCTTAATATTGTGGTTGATTCAGCCACAAAAATTTTGGACCTTCTCTCCTCTCCTGCCTCCTCCCTTAATCTGATTTGTAAATCAGTCAATGGTCATATATGTAACTTTATTAGAAAATAGAGAAATTAACAAGCTGCTTATCTTTCACTGCAGATATGAAAAAACAAGAAAACACAACACCCTGCAAGGATCTTCCAACAGATATTAACGTTGTAGAAGAACAATGAAAATCCATGTAATCAATTGTATAAATTGGTACTGGTATTCAATAAAAGATCACCCAAATGTGGGGATTTTGTACATCTGATCAAAATGATTTTGTTTTGTATGTCTATATCTCTATAACTCTATTTCTATATGTTTATATGTCTATCTATTCAGCTTGGATATTATAAATTGTCCAGCCTCATTTAAAATGTGAACATTGTCTAACTTAGACGGCCAAGCATCAGTCTTTGGTCCAGCAGTTGACCATAGCCAATAGACTAAGAATGATCTCCTGTCAAAATTTGTACACTTCACCAACAATATAATCAACCTAGGGCAAACTGCAAATAAAACACTATATTAGATGAATATTAATAACAAACAATAGTTTACATAAAAATAAAATAGAAAGGGCTAATAACTCACCTTGAAATATCTACATCCTCCTGAAGATTGTACCATTGGAAAAATAACTTTGCATTGTATAGAGTATATCATGCACAGCTAAATGAGTTATTTTTCTGGGGTGTCTGCAATACATTCAATTGGTTAATAATGGGATGAAGGTACTGATGCTTAATAATGATGATAAACAAAAATACACCAGAAATGTTCAATGATTACCTCAATGCTCACAATTTCACATTTCCCCTGCCGTGGGATTCTCAATTGAAAAATATTTACATATCTTCGGTAGCAGCGAATCAATATCCTTATGTATGTTGCTGGCAGAATTCATCTTTACACAAAAAAGACTTACGATATTATTATTTGTAATTTTTACAAAAATTACATTAGGCTCCAGTGATCACTACAAAAAATCATGAAGAAATTCATTAGATGAATGATACAGTAATTACAAGTAAAGAAGTAGACAAGTAATGAATTTGACAAGTAAAGAGATAGATATGCTTGGTATGATATGGCATCAACAAAAACTTTACAACAGGTGAGCAAGCACCAAGGATACAGTGCGACAAAGTGTCGTTGTTGTCCTTGATGCCTTGCAGGAAAAAATTGCTGAGAAGCGACACTTATTTCATGAATCCCTTGCTATATCATATTGCAGTAAGGGGATGTTAAATTTCACATGTGTGGACTGTCCACTACATGTACTTGTGATCTCCTAAGGTGTGTAGATGCACCAAGATCAAGACTAGATTGAGATTCAAGATCAATCTTGAATCCTATGGCAAAACACACATACTACATGCATTCAATCACTTCCAACTCTCACTCACACGTGTGGGAAGTATTCAAAAAATAATCTAAGTAAAACAAGCTGCTCTCCTCGAGTAGAGAGAGAAAATGCTTTAAGAGCTCTTGGGTAGAGAGAGAAAGTGCATCAAGAGCTCTCGGGTAGAGAGAGAAACCTAGAAATCCAGTAACTCACAAAATCCATGAAATCACCAAATCAATTGACTTCAAAATGAGGAGTACAATGATACTAGTAGGTCCACGAGCTACCACTATGCTTAACTATGATTGGACCACATTTTGTCACCTCTTGATCCTATTGGATCATTGATCTATGCACCTCTTAATTCTATTGGACTATATTCAAGGCACACCTCAATTTCCTATTGGACCTCACAAGGTTCCACCTCTATATTCTATTGGACCTCTTGGAATTCATCAAACAAAAACTTTACACTTGTCTACACTCTAATTAGCAAGTGTTTAGCCTCTTACTCTATTTTGGCTCAATAGTGGCATTACAAGTGGAAATGCATAATTTGCCATCTATGCCAAATTTATTCCTATCAACATCCTACACCTAGATGCTTGATGTAAAAAAACATAAGACCCCTATATCTATACATAGATAATCTTTTTCAATTCTTCACACTCCTCCTAAAAATTATCTATGAAGATTTGAGCATTGATCTTGATATAACTCCAAGATTATATCTATGCTTGATGAAAGCACTTTTGCTCAAAGGCTTGGTGAGTAGATCGGCAATACAAGAGGACGAGTTGACATGCTCCAAATAGATTTCTCCTCCAATAAGCTTTTCTCTCACAAAATGGTGTGTGCCACTTCTATGTGCTTGCTTCTTGCATGAAATATGGGATTATTGGCAAGAGCTTGGGCCGAGATGTTATCACACTTGATCATTGGTAGATCATCCTCCTGATGCACTTTAGTTCCATTAATAACCTCTTGATCCAAAGCACTTCTTTGGTAGTTGTAGTGAGTGCTTTGTACTCGGCCTCACATGAAGAGAGAGATATAGTATCTTGCTTTTTGGAAAGCCAAGGTATTAGATTGCCTCCAAGAAAGATAGTTGTATGCACTAATAGACTTTCGATCCATCTTGTCACTTGCAAAGTCCGAATCCGAGTAGCCAATAATGGATAGATCTTCACTTTTATAGAGTAGACCATAATCACAAGATGAAGATACATATCTTAGAATCCTCTTGGCCATCTTCCAATGATGGATCTTAGGTTCTTGCATAAATCGGCTCAATTTGTGCACACAAAAACTAAGATCGGGCCTAGTAATGGTAAGCCAGATCAAGGAGCCTACAAGACTCCTAAAAAGTGTTGATGTCCTCAAAGGATCTTTCATCACCTTTATTAGGATCTTTTACAATTTGCTCCATTGGAGTATCTATGCTCTTAGAATTTTCCATATGGAATTTTTTTAACATAGAGCGAGCATATCTAGATTGGCATATAAAGACATGATTTTCATAAAAATCAATTTCTAGGCCTAGGATGTAATGTATCTCTCCTAGATCTTGCATTTTAAACTCACATCCAAGTGCTAGCTTGGTTTCATCAACTAGCTTGATACAACTTCCACAAAGAATAATGTCATCAACATAAATTAGAAGAATGACAATATTGTTATCAACAAACTTTAGATACATGGAAGGATCATAGTCACTAAGAGTAAATCCTAGTGAGATAAGAAAAAAGTTAAGTCTTGAATACCATGATCTTGGTGCTTGCTTGAGTCCATAAAGACTTTTGAAGAGCAAGCACACTTTGGACTCATCCTTGATGAATCCTTGAGGTTGTTCCATATAGATCTCCTCCTCAAGATAACCATTTAGAAAAGCATTGGATACATCTAATTGGAACACCTTCCACTTGAAAAAACAAGCAAGAGAAATAAGAATTTCTTATTGTCACCATCTTTGCAATAAGTGCAAAGGTCTCCTCATAATCAAGACCATGGATTTGAGCAAATACTTTGGCACATAATCTTGCTTATGCTTGTTGATGGTGCCATCATGATTGAACTTGATCTGAAATACCCACTTGCATCCAATCACATGCTTGTTGGAAGGAGGGATCCACAAGCTCCCAAGTATTGTTGGTGATCAATGCATCATACTCTTGCTTCATGGCATCATACCACTCCTTGGTATTGAGGTGCCTCTTGTACATTCTTTGGCTCTTCATGAGAGGACATAAAAAAAATAATTAGTGGAATCAAGATCCACTTGTTTGCCTTTGTCAACATATGAGAGCCTCTTAGGCTTGGATCTATCTCTCATGGATCTTCTTTGTGAAAAAATCCGAGGAGAGTCTTCTTCAAATCTCGACCCCATCACATCATGATTGTCCTTCAAAATCAATAGTTGATTGATGCATCCATAGATTTCTTGATCTCGGCCTCTTCAAATGATGAGTGTTGATCTTCATGAAAGACAACATCTCTACTTTCAATAACTTGAGAAGTAGAGAGTATAAAGACTCTATAGGCCTTCTTGGTGGATGAGTATCCAACCATGATCCCTTTGCATGCACTAGGATCTTCCTTCTTCCTTGTTTCCAAGGGAATATGGACAAAGCATAAGCATCCAAAAACTCTAAGGTGATCAACCCTTAGGCTTCTTAAAAAATAAGATTTCATATGGTGACTTTCCTCCAAGAGCTATATGTGGGAGCCTATTGCAAAGATAATTTGCACAATTAATGGCTTCTCCCCAAAAATCTTTGGGCAAAGATGCCTCAATTCTCATAGATTTTGCACATTCACATAGAGATCTATTCTTTCTCTCGGCCACTCCATTTTGAGATGGAGAGTAGGCACAAGAAAACTCTCTTTTAATGCCTTCAAGCTCACAAAATCTTTGAAATTTATTGGAGATATATTCACCACCTCCATCACTTCTAAGAGCTTTAATCTTGAATGAGAATTGCTTCTCTACATAAGCTTTGAAAATAAGGAAATGATCAAACACCATAGATTTTGAAGCAAGAAGATATATCCAAGTGAATCTTGTGTAATCATCAATGAAAGTAACAAAACAAGTGGCTCCTCCCTTGCTTGTAGTTGATGAGAAATGCACATCTGAGTGGATTAACTCCAAAGGATGCTTGCTTTTGATAGAAGATCTTGTAAATGGCTTTTTGTGAGATTTAGCAATAGCACAAGCCTCACAAGGCTTGATCTTCTTAGAGAATGACTTTGGCAAGCCAATAGCTTTGGATTCTTTGATCATAGAGAGCATGGATTTGTAGTTGGGATGTCCCAACCTCCTATGCCATAATTCCTCCATAGAGAGCTTGTTCACAAGAGCAACATTACAAGCATTCACATACTCATTTGGATCTAGTTTATAGATGCCACCAAATCTAGATCCTAATGCAAGTATCTCATCATTCTTCTTGATAGTGCAAGTATCAACATTGAATTTTACATCAAGGCCATTATCAAGCAATTGGCCAACACTAATAAGATTCTTGGTAAGCTTAGGTACATAAAGAACTCTAGAGAGAGAAAGAACTTTAGAGGATGCAAGCTTCAAGGGAATGTTCTCTATGCCTTCAATAGGACATTCAAAATCATTTGCAGTGTATATTGATTTCTTGACTCCATCATAAGGTGCAATAGAAGAGAAAGAGTGCTTGGAGCTACACATATGTGAAGAGGCTCCACTATCAATATACCATAGGCCGTCCTTCTTGAAAGGAGTAGATGAGAAACTAGAGACCATAAGAGATCCCTCTCCATCACTTGCAATAGTGTCTTCCTTCTCATTGGTAATATTGGCTTGCTTGAGTTGATTCTTCTTTTTGAAGCAATTGGTGGCATAATGACCTTTCTTGCCACAATAAAAGCACTTGATCTTCTTCTTCTTCTTGAGCTTGGATGATGAAGCATTAGAGGAATCATCTTCCTCCTCATCTTTGTCTTTGGATTTGACTTTGTCCTTGCTTGAGGATTGTTGATGTTGGTTCTTGCTCCTCTCTTTGTGCTTATCCTTGGCAAAGAGAGCTTTGCCATCATTATGAGTGAGAGAAAGCTTGTCCATCCTCAAGAGCTTGTACTCTTGTCTTGATTCTTCTGAAATTAGCACACTTTGGAGAGCCTCCGAACTTGGTAGCTCCTCCTTAATGGCATAGGATTGGACAAGGTTATCAAATTCACTTCTCAAGCCATTGAGAATGACTTGAACTAGCTCATTTTGATTGATGGAATCACCAATGCAAGCAAGCTCTCTATGAATATCTTTTACTCTCAGAACATAACTAGATGCACTCTCATCACTCTTTTGGCTACTTTGAAAGATTTGATTCCTAAGAGTGAGAAGCCTAGAGGTATTCTTAGCCTCATAGATAGTCTTGAGACAATCCCAAGATTCTTTGGCTGTTGTACAAGTACCTATCTCCCTCAATATCTCATTAGAGACATTCATCTTAATGTAGTGGAGAGCCATCCTAGCTCTCTTTTTGTATTTTTGAACCTCTTGAAAAACTTGTGGTTCTTCTTCAAGGCCAAGAACTATGTCCATCATGTCTTGAAGGATCAAGATAGACTCCATCCTCATTTTCCAAATTGAATAATTTGTAGTGGTCAATCTTTCACTTGGTTCCAACAAGGATGAACCCATTGAAGACATTTGAAGTGAAGAAAACTCAAATGATGAACAATAAATGTTGTTACACACTTTCAATAGGATCCAATAATTGAGTACTATCTTCTCCTATGAGAGATCTTACAACAATTTGTGAATTGATTCTCACTAGCTACTCAAATCTCTTTAAAACAAGATCTATTTCACATCAAACGATGGAGTATAGGCAAAGTTAGGATCTAACACTCTTAGCACGTGTGAAATACACTAAGAAACCAAATTTGACTCAAATACAATGATATTGTATGAAACAAAATGGCTAAGATCTCAAAACAGTGCCTAGATCACATATAGATGAGATTGGCAAGCATACAACTGTGATTTTGGATCAACCAAGCAACCTCTTGACCAAACCAAATGTGTCCACCCAGGTCTAGGTGCCCTACCTAACCCTCTTCAAAAGCTTATAACTTTTGATTGGCTCAACCAAATGAAATGAAACTGATTGCAACAGAAACTACACAAAAATAGCTTTAAAACAAGCTATCAAGCAAGATAAATGGATCAAACATGAGAGAGAACTTCCAGACTGAAATTGGATTTCCTCACACGTGTCTGAGCACCTGATTCCATACAGTACCAGGTCAGACCCAATCAATGTTCTTTTGATCTCTTTTGATCCAAGATTGAACAAGATAGCTAGGAAAATGGGCCTTGACAACTTCTAGCTCAAGATTGATGAAAAATTTTTCACTTAGATGGATCAAAATGCATGGTAACCTTAGGTAGGCTCTGATACCATGTTAAATTTCATACGTGTGGACTGTCCACTACATGTACTTGTGATCTCCTAAGGTGTGTAGATGCACCAAGATCAAGACTAGATTGAGATTCAAGATCAATCTTGAATCCTATGGCAAAAACACACTACTACATGCATTCAATCACTTCCAACTCTCACTCACACGTGTGGGAAGTATTCAAAAAATAATCTAAGTAAAAACAAGCTGCTCTCCTCGAGTAGAGAGAGAAAATGCATCAAGAGCTACATTTTTGGTGATTATGAATATTGAAATCTTGTAGATACAGATCCGAATGCATATAGACATGTTGAACCAAGACTTTTGAGATTGATTGCCCTCCTGGAGAAGTCCTAAAGTCAAGGATCTTTGCTTTCCAATATGATTTGAATGTCATCTTTGATTTCGTTTTTGGTCTAAACATGCCTTTTGAGAATGGATGCAGTAGAACCCATGAGTTTTTGATATATCTTGTTGGTTTCCAAAATCCGGCATCATCCTTCTCATTGTGAAGAATCACTGATTCAATTTTAGATCTTGGTCTCCTGGCCGCCATACCGATTGCTTCCAAAGTTTAGCACCAAATTCTCAAATCTATGACATGCCAAATCGACTCAATATTATATGATACTTATTCAATGTGAATGGATAACTTAGTAACAACATGTGGTAACTATGCTTCCTGTCTAACTGTGATGCATGTCACTAATTCCTATGCATGTGATGACTTACTGTTGGCAAACCTGTGTAGTTTGAAATTTATGAACATATTAATTTGTGTAGTCAAATAATTAACTAGAGACAATGTCATCGGACAAATTCACACGTTTGGGACAAACGCTATTTACCAATAGCATTTTCCCATCCTGCTTGGCGGCAAATTCAAAAATTTTAAAAGTTAATTTTTATAACTTTATTATTTCTATCTACGTTACGTAGATTTCAAATATATGCAATTTCATTGGGCCACATGGCCGACAAAACTAAGCAAAAAAATAAAAAGCATCTTTAGGAAGGGTCTTTTTTTATTTTGAAACTCCTCTAATAGAGCATTTGTTTTTTGATGTGACATCTAAATGTCATTGATGAGTAACATACTCTGCACTCAACTTGCTGATTTTGTTTTGTATCCCAACCATCACCCAACAACTCGGCAATTATTTTAGCACTCAAGTACTAACAAATAAACATTGTTTTCGTTCTCCAAGCATTGCATTTGGAAAAAAAATCAACAAAAATAGTAAAAGGTAGATACCAACTTAATTTATTATTCTTTGATCTAGTGCTATATTATAATATACTCTATATATTAATATATAATCTAGATCAAAAACTTTTTGAAATTTCTACATCAGGAGAAATTTCATTTCTCACTCAAAAAATCCGGTAGAGGATATGGCTCTAATCTACCAACTAAACCATTTTTATCCGGAAAATAGGTGTGATCATAAAAGAAAACTCCTGACTCTAAAAGTGATTTTAGAAAACGACCTTAATATTGTAAAATATCAATATCTAAATGTATGGCATCGATTATTCCTGCAATCGATTGAATTGTTTGCCATTCAATGAAATTTGATGGATACAAATCTGCAAAACCAACAAAAATAGCACAAGAAAAATTGAATTTAAAGAAAATGCTAACTCTAAATAAATTAAATCTGAAAATTTACAATTGCATTTTCTTCTATCATTTGGATTCAAATCATGAATGTTGAACTCATTGTGAAGATAAGCATGTTGAACTAAAACTTTCGTGATAGATTGACCGGCAGGTGATACTTTGAAATCCATTATCTTGCCTTTCCAAGAGCTTCTATATATGTTGTCCGATCTTTTTCTTTTTTGGAATGATCCTCTGCAGAGGGATGCATCAAGATCCATTGCTATTTTTGATATATTCTTGGTATTCATTGATCTTCTGCATTTTTTTCATTGCAAATATTGATTGCATCAATGGTTCCTCTTGGTATCCGATTATGTGTAGCCATTAGTCAAAAATACGTGTACGCAAGCTGAGAACGGGGAGAATGAAGAGATTGAGAGTAAACCTAAGAATGAAAAAAAAATAAGAGATAGAATGAAGAGAATGAGCTGTATACCTATTAATGACAATAAGTTTCTAAACTACAAGGATCAGTTACACTATTGACTTCAAATCAACCTCGAGTGTACAAAGATAGGCAGCATAAGAGTATTCAAGCAGTAACTGTGGTCCAAACACAATTGTTTGTTTTGCCTAGCGAGATATTTGAAAATCACAAAAAATTGGCCGAAAAAGTTAAATATAATTTTCGTCCGTCAACCACTATTACAGTTCATCACAGATGGACACCATTCATTGGGACACATAAGCATTGAAAGCGTGCGAAGTCAAAAATAACATCTTGACAAAGGGCCCATTTTGAGTTCTAATATTCCCTAATGACTAGTTGGAATCTAGTCAAGTAAAAAATTGCCATGTGCCACCATTTCATTGATAGATCTAGCATTCCCATGTGAATGAGACATGATTCCCACATGTGAGAGGTTATTCCCACATGTGTACAGATCTAAAAAAAATCAGTAGATTTGATTTCAAATTTCCTATAAGCTAGGTGATTTTCCTCAGATCAAGCAAAATCATGGTGAGGCAATGGCACCAAGAACCAAATCAAGGAGGCCATGGACAAGGATGGTGGATCTAGCTCCAAAGGCAAATCCAAGAAGGAAAATCAAAGTTAAAGTGTTTCTTTTGTGGAAAAAAAGGACACTTTGCTTCTGAGTGCTATTGTACTGTAAGCAATTTTAGTCAATATATGCAAGGTCCTTTAGTATGTAGTTGGAAAAGTGCCAAAAGAGTGCTTAGATACATCTCTTCTACTAGGAATTTTGGCATTGTTTATCAAGGGACTAACTTGTACTTGAGAGCATACTAGGATTCATATTTTGTAGTTGATAAGATGGATAGAAAATCCATAAGTGCCTTTGCTACGTTCCTCTGTGGAGG
Source organism: Diphasiastrum complanatum (assembly GCA_029204225.1). NCBI lineage: Eukaryota > Viridiplantae > Streptophyta > Lycopodiopsida > Lycopodiales > Lycopodiaceae > Diphasiastrum > Diphasiastrum complanatum. Next base: position 6,146,979 of record CM055114.1, read on the forward strand.
AGTTATATCTTGACTTTCAAAAAAGCAAGATACTATCTCTCTATCCTCTTGTGAAGTTGAGTACAAAGCATTGACATCAACAACCAAGGAAGCTCTATGGCTCAAAAGACTTTTGGAGGAGCTTCATGTGATCAAGGATGAGGAGACTCCATGCATTTATTGTGATAATCAGGCATCACAACAAATTCTCACCAATCCTATCTTCCATGCTCAAACCAAGCATATCGAGGTTGCACATCACTTTGTAAGAGAGAAGGTGCAAGCTAAGGAGATCAAGCTTCTTCATGTTTTATCATCCAAGTGTGTTGTTGATATCTTAACTAAACCATTGCCAAAAAATTCATTTATGAAGGTAAGATATGCACTTGGTGTTGTTGATAGATGTACACTAGATTTGCCAAGCTAGATTTTGAGGAATGTTAAGACTGTCAAATTCTAGCTATTTGATCTAAGTTTATTTGTCCATAACTTGATCCCACACGTGTGGAGCCTGTTCCCACGTGTTGAATGGTAGTCATAAATGCATCAAGTTTTTGCTAGATTGAATTTATCTTGATTGATTCTAATGTGAACTAGTTGGAAGCTAGTCAAGTGGAAAATTGCCATGTGGCACCATTTCATTGATAGATCTAGCATTTCCATGTGAATGAGATATGGTTTTCACATGTGAGAGGCTATTCTCATGTGTGTATAGATTAGGAAAAACTCAGTAGAGTTGATCTTTCAAAGTTCCTATAAGCTAGGTGATTTTCCTCAAATCAAGCAAAATCATGGTGAGGCAATGGCACCAAGTTAGGATTCAAAGAGGTGGGAGCTTATCTTGCATTTATTGGGGGATCTATGATGATTTGGCATTCTCCACACGTGCCAAACCTCTTGATTTAGCATACCAGGTCAAGTTGTACTTGATCTATAAAAATGATCATTGTAAATATCCAGTCTTGATGAGAGATCGTGATTTTGAGTCATATCCTTGTTTTTTCACTATTTGTGTTGTGATTTCTTGCATTGAATGCTATCAATGAGTAATGTACTATAATCTTTGCTCACTTTCCATAAACTGACAATATTTCACAAGTGTGAGGCTGCTCTTGAAGTATATTGATCATTAATCAAGTTGTTCTTGCCTTTTAGATGCATGGTTTGATCTAGATCTAAATCTACACATTAGAATTGAGATTGATCTATCTAATTGGCATCCAACAACACTTGTAGATCGATTGTAGATCCAATTAGGGTCCAAAATTTTCATATTTCAATAGTATTGACTAAAAGCTATATGATTGTGCATAAAACAACATTGTATATAGACGTAAGAATATTGAAAACGCTATATATTGGATTCTAAAATTAGTTGTTTTATCACAAAATTGATTGTGAAATATACGTAGTCTATTTATCATCATAATATTCAAATTCATTATCCAATACCTCTTACAACTCATCTCCACCTAGATCATTTCATCATCACTATAGAATTTGGACCCTACCTCAATGTTGTCCTTGTTAAAATAACAACAAATAGACTCCAATGTACTTTAGAAATGATGGAGACAGCACCTAATTAAGATCCAGTTGAGATCACAAGCTAGAACACAAAACAAACTAGTGATTATTTATCTTGGCTTGAACTCCACTCTATGGCTTCAAAATCATGCAAAAATGTATGGGCTGATTAGACTTCCATACAGTACCAGCACCTTCAAATCCAATGATTGATTACAACAAAGCACATGATCATATCAGTCATCACTCGTATTGAAGACAAAAACTAGTCAACAAGATAGATCTCGAATCTCTCATCAAATTGCTTGGGAAATCCCACATGGATATATACAAAATCAGCTCGGATATGAGAATTTAGGATTACCTATGATCTATTCATGGCCTAAACCTAACATCTAATTTTTTAGATAATAAGATACACCCTAATTGGGGGTCAAGATCTTGGGGTCCTTCAACAAGGTAATAGCTATTAGTTTTAGCTCATACAAAATCTTTAACTTATCTATGTACATTTTGGCCTCATTCCAAAGGTCCCTTGACAATTTTAGACTTAGAATAATCATAATTACAAAGATCCTAACCTAGTTGGCACATGTGACATTCCACATCATGGCCAAATTACATTTTCCAAGTGGAAATTACAAACTAGCTTGCGCAAATTCTAACACTATTTTTATAACCAAGAAACAACCCTTTCACCAATAAATGTAGCAAAGGGATTTGTAGACTTTCGATCTCTTTTATCACCTACAAAATCCGAGTCACTATATGCATGCAAATCAATAACATGACCTCTCATTTCCAATCATCAGTGTGTCTGACCCATTTCTATAAACAATGTGCACAACATTCCAATTTGCTTGTGCTTCATCTGCCATAAATCCTCGAAATGTGATTGGATCACTCACATGATTAGACATGACATAGTTCAACAACTTTTAAAACATCACTTGTTCTTGAATATCCTCAACTTTTTCACAAATTGCAATAGTTTGGATGGATTGATTTCTACAATATACAGTCCACATTAGATGAGGCAACAATATCTCCAATAGGCAGACAACTAGAAACATAGAATCTTGTATCTTATGGGGCAACAATATCTGTAACAAAGAGACAACAAAAAAATTAGAATCTTGTACCTTATGTCATAGACATGGGTAGCCATAGTAACCCAGTCTTTAATCCGATGAACATGATCAAAGCAGCACCAAGATCTTGCTAGATCATTTCCTATAAGGCCAAGATCAAAGAAGAATTACAATGCCTCTTCGATGCGGGATTTATCTATGAAATCGACCCCCCATTGTCATTGTTCTCAAGAAAAATGGAAAACTCTGAATCTATGTTGACTTTAAGAAACTTAACGCCATCACCGAACGTGATCATTTTCCATTACCTTTCAGAGAATCCATCTTAGAAAATCTAGTAGGAGATGAGGCTTACTCCTTCTTAGATGGCTTTAGCAGATACAATATGATCCAAATCGCTGAAGAAGATCAACATAAAACTGCTTTTGCCACAGAATGGGCAACCTTCTGCTGGAAAGTCATGCCCTTTGGTCTCTACAATGCCATTAGCACCTTCCAACGTGTTATGCAAACGGAATTTTCTCAGCAGATGGGAGATACCCTAGAGGTTTACTTGGACGATTTAGGAGCACATTCAGCAGAAACACGCCATCTACCTGTGCTCGAAAAAAATTTTATCCAATGTCAACGCTTCGACATCTCTCTTAATCCTGAAAAATGCCAAATCTGGATAACACATGGTATTGTGTTAGGACATATTATTTCCCAAAATGGCATTGCCACTGACCCAGAAAAATCCTTATCATTCAAAATCTATCAAAACCGCATACGATACGTGAAGTTTACCCTTTTCTTGGCCATGCCAACTACTATCGGTGCTTTATTCTTGATTTCGCTAACAAAGCATGCTTAATCTACAAAGTAGTTGTAGTTCCCAAATGGACGAATGAACAACGCGTAGCATTTAATCAACTCAAAGAATCCCTTATCAATGCACCCATCCTCCGAGCTCCTGATTATTCTAAAGAATTCCATGTGCATACCGATGCATCCAAGTATGCCATTGGAGCAGTGCTCGCCCAACCGGACGAATTCAAAAAGGACTACCCAATCTATTTTCTTAGTCGACAATTGGTACATGTTGAAGTCAATTATACCACTACCGAACATGAAGCCTTGGCAATGGTATATGCGGTTCAGACGTTTTGCCATTATCTTCTAGGAAAAGTTTTTGCGTTCTTCACTGATCATCAAGCACTGTTGTATCTCATCAACAAGACCTGCACCAAAGGCCATATTACTAGGTGGATCCTATTACTGCGAGAATTTGAGTTTAGGATTGTGGTTCGTAAGGGAGTTCAGCATTTTCTAGCAGATCATCTATCCCGAATCCCTAACCTTCCTACCCCTGATCAAGACGTCAACGATGATTTACCAGATGCAATCCTTTTCCAAGTTGACTCTACACCCGTATGGGCTAAGGAAATTACAGAATATTTAACTTCAGGGCAGATGGATCCTTCCTTGTTTAAACCTGAACAACATGTGTTAGTCCTCAAAACTAAACCTTATACGTTAATTGCAAGACAACTCTACAAGCAAGGGTGAGATGGAATCATCCGACGATGTCTTACTGAAGGAGAAATACCCTCTGTAATTTCCCACACTCATGAAGGTATTGGTGCAAGCCATTTCTCTTCTGAAACGACTGCTAAGAAAATCCTCTTGGCCGATTTTTGGTGGCCAACACTCTTCAACGATACGCACAATTACACTAAGGCCTGTGATGTCTACCAATGCACAAAACGCTTTCAAAAGACCAACTACATGCCTTTACACCATGTGACCACTGATCAAGCTTTCTAGAAATGGGAGATTGATTATGTTGGACCTATTAGTCATGCTGCTCGACACACATAATCTCGTTACATCATAGTAGCTACGAACTATTGCACCAAATGGGCTGAAGCAAGAGTTGTTTGCAATGCTGACGCTCATTATACCGCAAAATTTCTCTATGAACAGGTTATAGTTCATTTCGGATGTCCTCTACAACTTATCAGTGATAGGAGTACACATTTCCTTAACTCTGTCATAGCATATCTCCTTTCAAAAAAATTTGTGGTACATCGCAAAAGTTCCCCATACTATCCACAATGCAATGGCTAGGCAGAATCTGAAAATAGGTCATAAAAATCTCAACGAAAGTTTCTAAAGCTCTGAACCTATCTGACGAACGTTTTCCAGGACTGACAAAGGATGAACCTTCATCCAAGAAGATCCTTCACCCAAGTACTATCATCTGTACTACTCTTGTAAGCAGTTCTGAATGCCCATAATGCGGCATATAGTTTATGTTCTCAATCAGACTGACTCGCTTAAATTGTTTTCGTCATAATAGTACAGAGTATTTTATTGGAAGATTCAGCTTGGCCATTCCCTCTGGGATAATAGACAAATTCCATGATTTTAAGCAGAAGTAGCCAATGCAAGAGTTTGTCCCAACAACTCCATTTACTATCGATGGGCATAGACCCACGATTGTTCAACCACAAGCTGAAGCTATTCCAGTCATTCACCCAGGAGAAACATCCACTCAAGCACCTATAGTTAGAAGGTCCGCAAGACAACAATAGCAACCTGATCATTTTGTCCCTCAGACGTTCATCAATCATGATGAACCTGACACTGTTGTAGAAGCACTGTCAATCTTAGATGCAGACGAATGGAAAGCTGCTATGGACGCTAAGTACAATTCCTTGATGAAGAACAAGACTTGGATTCTTATCAATCCTCCTACAAGTATAAAGCCCATTGACTCTAAATGGATCTTTAAGCTAAAGCTTAAACCAGAGGGATCAATATCCAAATGGAAAGGTCTATTAGTGGCTAAAGGATTTGACCAAGTTTATGGAATAGATTACACTGACACCTTCAGTCCAGTGGTAAAGCATTAATCTATTCGCACCTTGCTAGATATAGTTGTTGCAGAAGATCTGGACATTCACCTAGATGGACATCCATACAACATTCCTTCACGGATATATACAAGAAGACATATTCATTTATCAACTAGAAGGTTATATCCTTCAAGGCAAAGAGCATTTAGTATGTAAATTACATAAGGCATTATATGGTCTCAAGCAAGCTCCCAGGGCCTGGTATGACATAATCAATCACTTCTTGTTGCAGCATAATTTTACTTCTTGCTCCGCAGACTCTAATGTATATTTCAAGGGTAAAGGATCAAGCTATGTTATAATAGCATTATACATTGATGATTTCTTAATTATCAGCGATTCAAATCAGTTAGTATAAGAAACCAAATCTCTACTTTCATCAGAATTTGAGATGACTGATTTAGGCCCAGTTCATTACCTACTTGGTATGGAGATCAGTAGAGATCACACAAGCAAAAGGATCGTTATAAGCCAAGAGTCTTATTTAACCAATATACTTCGAAGATATGGCATGGAGGACTGCAAACCGATAGACACACCCATGGATCTAGGATCCAAGTTGTCTAAAGACATGTGTCCCAGCACTCAAGCAGATCAGCAAGAAAAGTGCAACTATCCTTATCAATCTGTCATAGGATCTATATTGTATTCTATGATTTGTGCACGATCTGATCTAGCATATGCGGTGAGCACATTATCTCAGTATATGTCCAATCTAGGTCTACAACATTGGAAGGCTCTGCAAAGAGTACTGAAGTACATTCAGGCTATGAAGCACTATGCTTTCAACTATAATGTAATACGGGAGCTACACTCACTTTAGTCACCTATTCAGATTCAGACTGGGCAAGAGACGTGGATACCAAAAAATCCACATCAGGATATATTTGTTTCCTTGCAGGAGGACCCATCTCATGGAACAACAAAAAGCCAAAATGCATCTCGTTGTCCTCAACAGAATCCGAATCCGTTGCAGCTACATCAACAATGAAGGAGATAATTTGGCTTAGAAGGCTACTACAGGATCTGCAATTCCCACAGATGGGTCCAACCATACTCCAATGCGACAATCATAGCTGCATGCTCAAGTTACATCACAATTGAATTTTGGCCTAATCATGACAAAACATGTGTACTTGACCATTTGACCTCTAAAGCCAAAATTGGCCCTATCACCTAGTGACACCAAGATGCTTGACTAGCAGTCTTTATGATACCCCTAAAGTCAACATTATAAACTATTTCTAACTATTTTACACATGTGGGAACATGCTCCACACATGTGAAATGTACTCACAAACATAAAATCATAAAATAACCAAGATAGATTTTTGACAATTTTTCACAAAAATTACGGATTTTCCGAGGCGGTCTCATATCGAAAAATTTTGATTTTGGGTATCTCTGATTTGGGTGTCGAAGAAATTCTGATTTTGAGTATTGAAAAATTATGATTTCGGGTATAAAAAAGTTGTGAGTTTGGGTATCGAAAAAAGTAATTTTTGGTATCGAAAAATTACGAATTTTCCTAGTTGATCCCGTATAGAAATTTTTTGCTTTTGGATATCAAAAAATTCTAATTTATGATATTGAAAAATTACACGTATCGAGAAATTCTGATTTCGGATATAAAAAAACGTCTGATTTTGGGTATTGAAAAATTACGGATTTTTTGAGTCAATCCGGTATCGAAAAATCCTAATTCTAGATTTCGATCTTTGGGTCGAAAAAATTCAATACTGGATTTTTCGATCTTTTGCTCAAAAAATTGAGTTTTTTTTTTTTTTTTTCTAGTTTTTGTATAAGCACATACAGCTTTGAAGATGCTCACTATTGAATGGTCTTGAGACTGAGCATTGAAATCCAATAGAAACTGCTTAAAATGGGAGGGCGGTGTTGCATTTTTCGGGGAAGGGGTTGAGGGGCAATGGACGGCCGATGATTTGCTACATTTATTATAACCGCCTTTGAATATACAAAGTAGGTGGACTGTTAACGCGACGTCGTGGGTCAGATTTCTAACCGACAGTATCAAAATTTACACTGTATCGAAAATATACAGACTCAAAAAATATACACTGAATCGAAAAATTATATAGTGACTCGAAAAATATAAAATATACCAACGAGAGAGAGAGAGAGAGAGAGAGAGAGAGAGAGAGAGAGAGAGAGAGAGAGAGAGAGAGAGAGAGAGAGAGAGAGAGAGAGAGAGAGAGAGAGAGAGAGAGAGAGAGAGAGAGAGAGAGAGAGAGAGAGAGAGAGAGAGAGAGAGAGAGAGAGAGAGAGAGAGAGATCCAGACATAGAATGCTTCTGCGAGAATTTCTACAACTGGAAGCCTATATACACTCATTTTTTGTGGAATTGCAGAGATGTATAGAATTGGATTTCAACATAACTTGGATTATAATGTCCAATTTTATGAAGCTTAGAGACAGTAGAAACATTCTAGAAACTGGCTTGGAGAATTTAGAGTGGTTCATAAATTACCTTGTGGATGATATACAGAGAGAGACGTTCTGTAGAGCATCTAGAATGATATCTTTCTAAATGCCAAAGAACTATGATATTATATGTTTGTAGCATTTGTTCCAAAAGTCTAAAGGCTGAGCATATTATTCAATATGACAAAATAATGTAAAGCATCTCTTTTTAGCAAATGTTTTCAAATATATATGATATTACATAGTCGATGTCCAGCAAGGATTGCTTGTAGTGAATGTAATCCTGGCAATCTACGAATAATCCAAAAAGTGTTCGGTTTTCCCTCACCGTGCGGGGTGGCAATGAGATGGTATCCTTGTGGAATAGTTATGTGCAATACTCGAGTGGTATTGTATGGAACACCAACCAAAGATTGTATATGGTCTCCCCATGAGCTGTAACTTAACACTCTCAACGTCACTCTTCACAATGGCACAAACAACCCATTCTTCATCCATTTTGCGGACGAGGGGGTATCTTGTTCATTAAACTCTTGAAGAAGATGGAATTTTTAAAGATTATGCCTAGAGTGGTGCTGCAGGCAAATGGTTTTCTCTATGGTCAGATCCTGGAGACGAATGCCAAGTATAGCGCTTGTGTGGACCAAAAGGACAATCCAGCATTTGTGTTAAATTGTCAAGTCTCACAAATGAGACACTACTCATATGTTGTCTAATATTACACATAAACACTTCCACATCCATAGGCGTGCAGCACAGGAGGGAACAAACAGTCTGAAAAACGAACTTTGTTCGACCGATTCTTGTGGATGCTAGAAAGTACTCCATTTAGTGGCATTCCCCCCGCCAAAAAGTTGTTTCTAGACAAATGGCGTTGGAATTGAGCTGCAAATGGTCTTGTGGGCGGGAGTCAAGCCCACGAACCTTTGGACACCTCCCGTCCAAAGTTCTAACTATTTTTTACTAAATCCGACCAATTCCTGGCTTGACGGGCCTAGAATTCCATAACTATGTTTAGGATTTCTGGTTTGAACGCACGTTTCGCTGTAAGTACTGAACTGTTTGGAGCTCGGTTTAATCCTGCAGGTTTGTCTCGGCGTGCACAAGATGGAATAGATGGTCTGAAAAACAAATTTCATTCGGCAACACTGGATCGGTTCTCGGAGATGATGGAAAGTAGCCCATTTAGTGGCAATCCTCTCAACAAAAAGGTCATTTTCGGACAAACGACGTCAAAATTGAGCTGCAAATGGTCTTGTCGGTTCGTGTCGAGCCCATGAACCTATGGACAACTCTCGTCTGAGGTTCTAACTATTTCTCACTGAATGTGACTAATTCTTGGCTCGACGGGCCTAGAATCTTATAACTACATTTAAGGTTTCTGGTTCGGACACACGTTTCTCTGTGAGGATAGTTCAGAGAGTGTGAAGTATGAATTTGTTTAGGGATGAAACAGGTGATACCGTTAGAGCACAATGTTCAAAGTTATGTTGTGGTTCACAAACTACGTAGTGAATTGGATTTTTGGAAGTGTATGTTCATGTGAATCTTGGCTTTTTAAAAGAATTATAGGCTTAATTTGCAATCTTCATTTTCTAATATGATGTATAATCTAAAGCTAAAACTTTAGGTTTTCTGTAATTATAAGTGTCATACCTATTTTGACGTTTGTCACATACCTGTATCAATATCAAAAGTTTGTGCATTGTCCTATGCTCTATAATCTAATGATTTGTTTGGCTTTGTTGTGATAACGTCAAAAACTATCATAACAATATGCTAGAAGAAGATGTATCTCAACTAAAATGCATTTTTTCTTAAATTGTTTTTGAATGCAATTTTTTTTTTTCTTTCTTTTTCAGTAAGTTTGAAAGATCCATTTGAGCTTGAGTGCACAGATGCAAGGCACAACTTCTCATGAAAGTTTAGGTTACTATATTTTATAGGATTACATCTAATGGTAATTTTTTCTTAGCAAATTTGCAAGAATTTTCTCTTATTTTTGGAAATTCTGAAATTGTTCTAAATGTTAAAACACATTTCAAAAGTGTGCCACACAACACTATTTGGAGGAGAAAAACAAAAGACACCAACAAAAGCCTATGCATCAACAAGCTTGTAGATGCATAAAGCCATGTCTACAAAAGGCAAGTCACGGGCCACCTCATGGGGGCAAATCTAGGATGACTCTGTGTGTGTGTGTGTGTGTGTGTGTGTGTGTGTGTGTGAGAGAGAGAGAGAGAGAGAGAGAGATAGATAGAGAGAGAGAGAGAGAGAGAGAGAGAGAGAGAGAGAGAGAGAGAGAGAGAGAGAGAGAGAGAGAGAGAGAGAATACCAACAATGATGGAGAAAACATGTTTCGTGTTTTGATTGACTACGTGCGTCCTAATATTTTGGTGACCAAAAAAGATGACTTTTTTTTAGGAATATGAACATATTTTTTTATTTCGTATTGTAAGGTTGGAGATTGGGTGCTCTATTTTTCTACATCACCTGATCTCTAATAAGTTTAGGGTCGTCATGACCTTTCAAATGTCTCTTGTTTTCTTTTTTGAGTTGTTGGTTTTCATTTATCAATGCAAAAGAGAAGTTACAATTTAAAATAAGTCTTTTTTTTTTTGTTGAGAATAGTGGAGATGAGTCAAAGAGTTGAGAAACAAAGAAGAAGAGAGTGCCCAAGTGCTTTGCTAGTTTTTTAAGTAAATGTAATTAATCTTGGATTAGGGTTCCATGATAGAAAATAGCGATGAGAGAGAGAGAGAGAGAGAGAGAGAGAGAGAGAGAGAGAGAGAGAGAGAGAGAGAGAGAGAGAGAGAGAGAGAGAGAGAGAGAGAGAGAGAGAGAGAGAGAGAGAGAGAGAGAGAGAGAGAGAGAGAGAGAGAGAGAGAGATTTTTGCATTTACAATCCTTTAGACTGTTCATGCACGTAGCAGCTCATAATAACGGGAGAGTTTTTTCGCAACTATTTACTTATCTCTTCTCCGTTCGTGTTTCTACCTCCTTCAAGTTTGTGGGTTTAGAGATAGAGCGATGTAGCTTTGATTGTAGCAATAAAGTATTGATTTGAGAGAACTTTAGATCCAAGAGCAATCTTCTGAGCCAAATGATCTCATGTACTACAAAGGTGGCTACGACATGTTCGGACTCTATGGAAGACAAACAAATGCATTTTTGCTTTCGACTATTCCATGAGATGGGTCCTCCTGCTAGAAAGCATAGGTAGCCATAAGTGGATTTTTTAGTGTCCACGTCTCCAGCCTAGTCAGAGTCAGAATAAGCATTTAGAATTAGAGAGTCATATGTATCTCCATTATAACACAAAGCATAGTGCTTCATGGCTTGAATGTACCTTAATGCTCTTAGTAGAGCTTTCCAATGAGGTAGGCTAAGATTTGACACATATTGCGACATGGTATTGAATATAAAGACAAGTTCGGGTCGTGTGCAGACCACGATGGTGATTGATCCGACTATCGACTGATAGGGGTATTTGCACATTTTCTTTTTCTCTGCTTCAATCTTTGGGCACATGTCCTTTGAGAGCTTGAATTCTGGATCCATGGACGAGTCTATTGACTTGCAATTTTCCATGCCATACTTGTGGATACTTTTCTTGGCTTATCATGATCCTTTTGTTTGCTCTGTCTCTAGTTATCTCAATATCGAGAAGGTAGTGCATTGTACTCCTTGAAGAAGCCTTCACACGTGTAAAAGTACGGACTCCCGCAGTCTGAGTATTGTACACCAGACCCACATTCAATCCTATAATGATTAGAAATCACAAGAACTCAAAGGATTACAAATATAGAAAGCAATTGCAAGAAAAATTATAAAATTGCTTGATTGATTTTGGTGAGAGATCATCACCTATATATACATGATCATGTCGAAAAATGGTAGGATAGCAGCAGAAGTCAGAAACGACGGATGGTTTGTGGATTGGTAGTGCAGCAGTTAATAGCAAAAAAAGTCACGATGAAAAATTGAGTAGCAATGCAAAAGAACAAAGCAGTAGTGAGACAAATCTTGCATTTTGATTGTATGGGAAAAATGAGTACAAGGACATGGAGTAGTGCAAGGCTGATGGCGCAAAAATTCTCCAGCTGATAATCGTTCATTGCTTTGAACTTGACTAACTGATCAGTCTATTATAGCTGATTACAAAATATCTACTTAATAATATATGTTTGCAAAAATATCTAATTGGTATTTATTACAACCGCCTTAGAGCAATAATTGTCTATACAATAGTAGGTGAACTGCCATAAAGACTTCTGACAATTTATTTGGATCGATTTTTCTCTGATGAAAAAGAATCAATAAATGCCGGTTGATGACGAATTCGGTTAAGTCGACGAAGTCAGACATGTCCACTGATTCGGTTGATGGAGTTAGTGTTGAGATGTCGATGAATTCGATTGATGGGTATATACATGAGAAGTAGAAGACGATGACTTCGATGTTTGATGAAGTCATATGAATATATATATGGGAGAAGTCAAAGTCGAAGTAGTCGACGACTTCGATGTCGGGTAAGTCGATGTCGTATATATCAGATGAGTATACACAGGAGGAAGTCGATGACTTCGATGTCGGACACTTTGGAGGTTCATTTGATTATATACATGGAGAGTTGAAGTCGATGACGTCAGACTTCGAACACTTCGATGAATTCGAAGTCGATGGAGTCAACTTTGGTTGAATCTTTTAGGATGCTCATTACTCCATGGATTTGGTCCTGAGCATTAAAATCCAACACTCCCCCTTAATGTGGATCTTGGAAAGATTCGATCTTCAGATTTAGCTGATTGTTAAATCTAAGATAGTGCTCCTTAATGAAGTAATCTGCTACCATAGACTCTGTCTTGTAGTAAACCAAAAAAATTACACTTGTGCTTTGGTTGTCACAATAGATGGGCGTTGAATGTGACTGAAAAAATTCGATATCTGCAAGTAGGTTTGTCAGCCAAATTGTAGCATTTGAGACAGCTGAAAAATCCAATTCTATGCACAATATGCTATTGAGGACTGTTTTTGGCTGTGAGAGAGTGAGTGGGCTTTGATTGTATGAAAATACAAATCCAGAAATCAATATTCTGGTGTTGAAGTTTGTTGTCCATTCTGCATTTGTGTAGCCTTTGAGAATATTGGCTGATGGGTCCAATGCTAACATGCATTTCAGATCCTTCAAAAAATTCAGATTGTTATTGAGTAATAATGTATCATCCTCATAAAGAGTAGTGATAATGGAAGGATCTGATACAGACTTGAAGTAAATATTCGAGTCTGTCGAGTTTGGATGGAAACCATTCTCGTTTAGAACTGCAAGTGTGGTGTCCCTTCTACCTGCACTAGTCAGCATCAATGGATGACTTTGCCTCTGAAATAGTGTTGAGTTCCTACACAAAGTAGCAGGCTGGATCATCTATGAATAGAAATGGAGGGTGTTTGGATAGATTCGATTTTCTGTGTTGAAATTTGATCCTTTGATGTTATTCAATTTGTTGAAGGACTGCCTGATTGTCAGAGGAGTCGGTGTCGAGTTTGTGATCAGTACTGAGTTCGAAGTTGTCGACTCTTGGACTGGAAGTCGATGAAGCTTTTCTCTTGTGGTCGAAGAACTGATCTTCCACAAAGATAATATCTTTGCTCATGAAGGTCTTCTGAGAGTGCAGATTGAAGAGCTTGTATGTCTGATGGTCTGAGGAATAGCTAATGAAGATCGACCTTTTGTTGTTGGTGTCGTCAAGCTTCCTACTTAGATCAGCAGGGATCTAAGAGTAGGCCTTGCATCCAAACACTCAAATATTTGTGAGTAACGGCCTCGATCCAATCCACATCTCATAAGGTGTCTTGCCATTCAGGGTCATTGTAATGAATCGATTTTGAAAGTAGACTGTTGTAGTAACAGCTTATCCCCAAAACTTCTTTGAAAGAGATGCATGGGTCGGCATGCTCTTTGCACTTTCAATGAGTGATTGAGTCTTCCTTTTAGCTATACCATTGGACTGAGGTGAGTTTGTTTTAAAGACCAATTTTGATCGTAGATCCATATATCTCATGTATCATCTGACAAATCAACTTTTGAATCTATCTCTCTTCAATCGCTAATTTACATATATAGCAACTGGAAGATCTTGCATTATTTGATCTTGGCAACTACAAGATCGTTTAACAGCTAATTAACTGACCAATTAGAACCATTATTATTGGAGCGTGAAGATGTAGACAGTCTGTACTTGGAATCTTGTGTATTTCTGCAGAGTGTCATCTTTTTCGTATTTTTTGCATTTTATGCGAAGCAGTGTCGCGTTTCTGAAAGTGTCTGAAATGGCCTAAAAAACGGAGTTAACACAAGTTTCACAAAACACTTAGTTGCTCAGGATGGCCCGAAGGTGACAAAGGCAACAATGTTGGATTTTTCGCCTGTGGAAATTTCTGAGTAAAAATACAGACTGTAGCTACAAACAGTTCATTTTTTGCAGACTACTAGAGAGAGTGATTTACATGAAAAGAAAGGAGGGCAGGTAGGATGAGTAGGAGTAAGATTAAACCCCAACACTCTCCCTTAAGCTTACTATATGAGTCTAAATTGCAAATGAGATCTATCATATCTACTAAAGTAGAATGTTTATCTCTAGGCAATGGCTTTGTCAAAATATCAGCCAACATACTGTCTGTATGACAGTAACTTAGCACAACATCTTGGTTCTGAACCTTCTCTCTAAGAAAATAAAATTGAACTTCTATATGCATAGTTCTATTGTGAGTTCGTAGATGTTGCTTACACATGTCAAGTTTAGGTTTGATGAGTGATGCACCCTATGTGGTAGCAAAAGTCGAAGTTGAGAGATTTGTTGGAAGGGTCCAATCAAAAGTTAGAGATGATGAATCACTCATCCAATAGGGTTAGAGAGGCTATGTTTAAGAGGTCCAATAAGAATCAAGCATGGATCTCCACGAGTTTCTATATGTGCTTTCCTTCCCTTCATTAATCAATGTGAGTCTTTGAGTCAATTTGGAGATTCATTAATTTTGAGTGTATTTTTGTCTCTACCCTTCACCAAAAGTGGTGGTTTCTCTTTCTACCCGAGGAGAGGAGCTTGTTGGGACTTATTTTTCAGTAGTACATGTTTCCACACGTGTGAAACTACTTTGGTTATGAATGTATGCATGTAACTTTGCCTCTTTGCCTTAGATTTCATCAATTGATCTTGGATTTCAATCAATAGAAGATCTATAGTGCAAAAGCTTTGCTTAGGAGATCAATTTCACACTTTAGGGCATTCCCACACGTGCGAATTCTCACAATTTTTCAATACCCAAAATCAGAATTTTTTGATATGGGATCCACTCAAAAAATTCGTAATTTTTTGGTACCCAAAATCAAAATTTTCCGATACCCAAAATCCGAATATTTTGAGCCATTGTATATTTCTGGAGTCGGTGTATATTTTTTGAGTCTTTGTATATTTTCAATACATTGTAAATTTTGATACTATCGGTTAGAAATCCGAGCCACAACGCCACGTTAACTCTCTGCGTACTTTGTACATTCAAAGGCGGTGTAATAAATGTAGCAGATAACATTTAATGCTAATTAGGTATTTAGCAAGTAGAAGATATTTTGATATATCAATCAAAATGATCAACTGACTGAGTGATTATTACACTCAACGAACAAGCTGAAGTTATTACTTCAAGCTCATTTTCAATCAATCAAAATGCAAATTTTGTCTACACTATTGTTTTGTTCATTTGCACATTTGTATTGAATTCTTCTTCTTGATAATTTGCTGGTAACTGACGTGCTTCCGATGATCAACCACTGCTCGTTCCAACTTTCACTGCCAAAATCCTCACAATTTCCGACAGTTTCATGGCACTTCCGACCATTTTAGACCGCATTAGGACTGCATGAGGGCACTTGCGGCCATTTGAGATCGCATTTAGAGCGCGTAGAGACTACATATAGAATAATAGCAAACATTGCTGCACTCCAACTGTCGAACGATGGAACAGTGATATAGATGAGACCAGTTTGTTCCATGGCAGTTTTTTCATGCAGAGCAAAGGATATAAGATTTCAATGATCAATGATGTTGTGTTGCACAACTTTTGTAAATACTATGGCCATATACTTTTTGGTACAAATGCAGATGCTACTATATCAATAACAAATATTGCATTTTTTTTGGTCGTCATTAAAGGCGAGAAATTAAATTTTGGAAGCATATCATTTAGAGCGTTTCATCACTTAACAAAAAATGGCAAGTATGCGGGTTTTGCAATCCATATCTCCCACCTTTGTCGACATTACAACATGTTAATGGCAGGGGAGTTGACATTGTTGGAGGAGAGAAGATCAACACTTGCTGATCCATTGCAAGTTGAACTCTCCAGCATGGTGATCATTACATAGGATGCGCCTGAGTCAATCCGCAGATGAATCAGTGCCAAAACCTTCAGATTCTGTTGGTGCTGTTGTTGCTGACATGACTACCTCTTAGGAGGAGTAGATGTTGGATGCTGATGCTTTGGAGGTTGCAAATTTTCAAATCGAACCAGTGTGTACTTTTCACACGTATGAGGACATCTCAAACAATGTGAATGATCTCCTAAGATATGTGTGATTGCACATAGATCTATCTATCATAAGATACAAGCATACTAGCTCAAAAATCTAAGGCAAGAGCACTCTACACATGCATCTATTACAAACCATTCATCACGCAAAATGTGAGACAACTTTGGATGAATAAAACTAAGTATAAAAGTGGCTTGCTCTCGGGTAGAGAGAGAATGCTACATCAAGCTCTCGGATAGAGAGAGAATATGAAAATCATTCTGAGTGTTGGAGCATGCTACATCCAAAGCTCTCTACAAAAACTAAATATGGACTCAATCTCGCTCTCACTCATAGTAGCTCGAGATCCATGAGTGGAAACGGTGCAAAATGATTGGAGCTCTGAAACATCACCTCTTACTTTGATTGGAAAACCTACATGCCACCTCTTACAATGATTGGACCATTTTGGTGCACCTCACATTATGATTGGCCCAAATTGACAAATGAAATCAATGTCACTAGACCTCTAAGTGTAAGTAGCCTACATTACCACGAGCTAATCCACTTCTAAATTTGGTCTAATCACTTATCTACAAGTGAGTGGTTTTGAAAGAGGACCCCCAAACCTCAAGATAGATGACTTTTACAATTTCACATAAGCATGCCATTTTGAGTAGGAAATAAGCATTGACCAATCTTTCGTAACACCCAATGCCGCTCTCTTCTAGACACCACTCCTACTCCTTAAAGACCTCTAACAAGCTCAACTCTCAATTCTAAAAATTTTCACCTTCATTACAAGGAGCTCTACCCTCCTCCCTGATTAGTATTTTATGTATTTGAATGAAAAATATGTTTTTGTTTTTAGCAATACTTATGTATTTATGCTCTCCACTTCTTTGCAATCGTTTTGACACGAATCAATTAGAGATTGTAGTGGGTTTCTTTCCTTGCCTAACCTAAATCCAAGATCTAGTCAATCTAGCATCAAGAGACGAAGTTAGTTGTCACGCGTAAGTTCGTTCCCATGAGAGCGATAGTATAGTTCAGATTTCAACATGAATGGAAGATTCACATCTAACTCTAACATCCACTAACCCTAAGCATTAACACTACATCCACTAACACTAGATCCACAACAAAGATAGCTTACTCTTTCTCTCTCTCCCTTTCTCCCTCATAAAAAGTATAATAACATGCAATCCCAGTAACATTCAAATCGAACAATTAGCAAAACACAAATAAAACATAAGAGATGAAGGAAAAGTGATAGAGAGCAAGGACATTCATAAATCCACTTCACAAGAAAACCAATCTACTTTATTGAAATGAGGAAATGAACATGTGTAGGAACTCGAGTTGGTCCTTTTTTATGGTAGAGAGGAGAACCTCGGCCTCTGAATCCTATTGGTCCATTTCTGCCTCCCTAATTATTCAAATTTTAGAAAGAATGGGAACCATCCAAATTGGAGGGAAATCCAAGGCGATCAGCGTGTTGTTGTGCCATCTTCTTTTCAGCTTCAGATTTGTCTTCGTGCTGCTTGGCAATCTTCAATTCTCTATCCAGCTGGACAATCTTCTGGCTGATGAGAGTGTTTTTCGATCCCAAATCTGAAATTCTCTGTTCCATTTCTTTTTTCTTGTCAAGCATAGATTGGATCACTTGCGCAAGGCTTGAGACCAAACCGAGAGCATCACCAGAATCTACTGTCGTGGAGGCGGCAACAGCAAGAGGACCTGATTGTACTGTCCTTTGTTGACGTGAAATAAATGCCAGTACTTCTTCTTCTTCAAAGCCCTCAGGCACGGTGGTATTGAACTGCTTCGGTGACTTCGCAGCTTGGTCGATTCGAAGTGTGGCTGGACTGTCTTCAGCTTGAAGTTGTTGGCTTGAGTCTTCGACACCAACAGTAGTGTCATGGATTTGTTCGAATCCTCTTCTAGGGGATTGGACTTCAAAGGGCGCAGGGCTCTGGGACATTTCAAAAATTTCAGAGGCCCCAAGGGGGTCGAAATCATCGAACATATCCATGAAATACTACGTGTTTGGTGATATAGCTTCGGTGTGCGGGGGTGAAGCGGTCTGGACAGTTGTGATGGTAATGGTAGCCCCAATAGTCACAAATTGTCCTTGAGTGGAAGCAGAGGCGAGGGAAGCATCAGAGGCGGGGAGAATAGGAAGTTCAGTGCGAACAGCAGTAGGGGGTGGAAGCGCAGCTGACGATGTATGCCTAGTACGACGTCGTGACGCGGAAGGCGAGTCAGGAATGACGATCTCGCTACGTGGACAACGGCGATTATGTGAACTGGAGGGCTGGTGAGACGACTCGACCGGTGCTTCTTCATAGATCGAAAGCACAGAATTTAGGTGGAAACCATGAATTTTGTTTTCCAGGTGAGAGGCGGCTAGAAGAGACAACAAGGAACCAGCAACGAACTGTTGCTTAGTATTGCTCTTAATAGCTCGTTTGAGCTCACCAGAAACAGTCTTGAACCAGTTATATGGTTCAAGAGGGGCTTTGGCTATCTTGGTATAAGAATCAACTATCCTATGGAGGATCTGTGAAGTGATGCGATCTTTCCTGAGGTTGTCAACCATCAAAAAGTTGTTCAGGAGTTGGGCAACAGCGTGGATGGAAGGCTCAGTGATGGCATCGAGGAGGTATCCATCATTAGTCCAATGCAGATCATTGGTTAAGTCGATGTAAGGCTTTATGGCCTGTTTGGCCTGTTTATGATTAGGTGAGACTTGTGTTCCAGAGGCTATACCTATGGCAGCAAGGGCGGCCTCAGTGACGCGCACCTTGTGTGTTGCTCCCTGAAAGGTGATATAAAATTTGGATTTCTCTTCCTTCCACGTACTGAAGACAAGAGTGATGAAATCCATGTTAATTCTCCCAAAAAAGGCTCTCTCATGAATACCCATTGCAATGAGCAGAGGCTCCGCAAGGGTCATCCACTGAATGATCATCCACTGAATGATCATGCTTGTGCTAGGAAGAATCATGATGTCCGTTGCAGATGGAACATCACGATGGATAGTATAACGCGAAGACTGGAAGGAATCAGTGGAAGACATGATGATCAGAAATGAAAAGTAAGATGCACGAAAGTATATCAGAAAGCAGTTCAAGAAGTTTGGAAGGCTTTGGTCGCAGGAAAAATTCGCAAGAGCTTCGCTAGCACAGGTGAAGAATGAATCGAATTCAACCAACTTATAGGTGAATTTGGTGAGTCCATTACACTGAATACTAGTTTGGCTGATCAGTTCTGAACAAAAATTTGCAAGCATGTACAGTACTGTAAAAATAAGCTATAAAAATCTCAGCGAAGGTTTCTGGGAATCTGAACCTAACAGGTGAACGTTTTCTAGGACTTGAAACTTGGATTCAAAATTTGGGTCAAATTTAATACATTCTAATTTGGAGGATTTGTGAATCCCAAGGCGAAGGTTTCTGGAGATCTGAACCTTCGCCGAGTTGCAGACACCTTCAGTTTTGATCATAGAACCTTCAGTTTGAAGGGCGAAGATTAATTCCCACCAAATTTTCAAAAACAT
This sequence comes from Diphasiastrum complanatum, assembly GCA_029204225.1. Classification (NCBI taxonomy): domain Eukaryota; kingdom Viridiplantae; phylum Streptophyta; class Lycopodiopsida; order Lycopodiales; family Lycopodiaceae; genus Diphasiastrum; species Diphasiastrum complanatum. The sequence continues at coordinate 6,167,046 of CM055114.1, forward strand.
CAGAAAAACCGTCAAAAAACACCAAAAAATCACCGAAACCCTTTAAAATATAGAAAAAGAGGACTAAGCTAGTTTTAAACTTAATAAAACCTCGATTCAAGTTTTACTTGAATAAATTGATATCCTTGAATCTTGATTGTCAGAGACTGGCAACCTTAACATACTACCAATGCTTTCAAAAAAACTGCTTGGGGAGAAATCAGAAGCTCTGTCATTACATCTTCCCTACCACAAGTATGAATGAGCCCAATCTCAACTTATGCTACATATTTTTCTGAACACTATGTCAATCAGATTAATTACCAATGGGGAAAAAAACTTGAAAGTAAAAGTATCTTATGGTGTGCCTTACTGCTGCGAGAAATCTCTGAAAACAAACCAAAAGTCCCCCATAGCTTACATGCAATGCAGAACTAGTTAATTGGTTTGGTTTGGGATAATCAAAAGCGACAATATGATTCTGTTTTGTTGATCATAATGTTCATTAATAGTCACCCACTTTCATTCTTGCATTCAATCAAGTGTTTCAATTGTATGTTAAATGAAAACTGGCAAGAACTTATCCTGTCAATTTAGAACGACATCACAGCTTGCATCAACAAGATATTGCATAGTCCCAAACAAAACGGGCCGTGGGGCCTGTTCAAGTGGTCCAATTCACCTAAATTGGAGCAACAGCGCTACTGCGATGAATGTGTCAAATGGTGAACTTCCGTACAATTGAATAGTTTTGGTACTCTTGGATTCATATTGATGTGAAGAAAATTAGAATTCAGCAATGAAAATTGATTTGCAAAATTCGTGGAACTCTTGCTCAGGGTGGGAATTTAATACTTTGATTTCACCAGTACACAATTAAGCAATAGCAGCTACTTTCATTGTGATAGTTAGAATTGGCTGCTGCTCTCATGGCTAGATTACCCAATGGATTGCATCAACTGAAATAACATTCAAATGATGTAAAAATTACTGAGAAAATGTTGCATGTCAAAAGAAGAAACCAAAAATTTGTCTAACCCATTAACTCGAAAAGCTGCTCACAAAATCATGCTCTTTATTTCAGTGATAAGGTAATGTAATCTACAAAACAATGACTTTGGGTCAAGTACCTAGAACCCTAATGCACTCAGATCCATTCTTCTAGAGAAGGCAACTAATTCAGCATCGTCGCTTTGGACTCCGTATAAATGGCTGCAAAATTGAGCTGGTATTCAGAAAGTGAATCCCCTGTAAAACAGCATCTGTTCAACTTCATCTAAAAGGTCAGGCAGAGTAAGAAAAATAAGGATAACCAAAGAACAAGTGTATGAGATATCCAATCCCAGGAAAGACAATAAAACCAAAACCGATAGATTGCATAATATAGCTGGAACGAGAGACAGGCGTACCTGACTGCGTAACTGAAAAGCTGAAGCATCGAGCAATCCAAAGAAAAAGTAAGAAGTTTTGCCTGCCACCACTTAAGTATAGCAGCTTCATAACTTTAGTGACACAAAAATGCCGATATGAAAGCCAACTACATGTTAAAGCAGGGCTGACACGATATAATTTACAATCTAAGACTACAATCTCACTGAGAGGTATGATGAAGCACATCAGGATTGTGAATTGTGAAGCACCACTCCAGTCTTAAGTGCAAGGATTAATCAGAGGGCAGAGCTGCACTGTTTCAAGTATTATAGTATAACTAAAATGGTCAGAAAAAGGCATGAATAATGACCTCCATAAGCCGGATTGACCTACTTATTTGTATTCTCAACAGACTCTGATGGGGGCATCACATAACCATTCAAAATGAGGTTCAATGGATCTTACACGTTGGTATCGAAATGAGAAGCTGCTCTGCATTGCAAATTTCCTACAGCACAATAAATCATGCTTAATAAACAGAAAAACTTTGTAAATTCTCTCACTCTAAGATGCACGGACTTCTCTCTCTCTAATTGTACTGACTTGCAAAAAAAATATTTTGAAATCGTTGATAGTGATTTCGTAAAATAGAGAACATGAAAAAACAAGCCAGCAAACAAAAAAGACAATAAAGGACCTTTAAACTGCACATGCAGATGAATCATAAGGTACTCAATGTATTGAGCATTGCTCCTTGAATATCACAATTGCTCTGGCCAACAAAAGCATCCATTCACCAACCAGGGCCAAGTATCCGCTCTGTACAGATTACGAGGAACACAAGTTGCTCTCTGCAAAACTAAGTAAAACCATATTAGGTAAGTGATTTTCTGTAAATGCTAATCAAGAACAAGGCCCCTATCATTTGCGGCTTGGACTGCTGCTGCTCTATCTCCACATCGACTGCTGAAAGCAATAAAGGATCGCCATAAAGCAGATGAGAAAGGATATGACAACAGAGCACAGTTATAGAATTGCTGCACGGCATCTTTAACTCCCAGATCTTCAAGAAAGACTCCAGCCTTCACCCAGTGTACTTCTGGGGCTAAGGGATAAGAATGGAACAAAGAATAAGTGAGCATTGATGCAGCCCAAAATGCAAAAGCAACAGAAGATGGATGCTCCTTACTGCTACAATTATGGAATGCTGCCCTGCAGAAGGCTAGAGCTAATTCGACGTTTGAAGGTATAAATTCTAAAAGTCCTCCATAAAAATCAACCGAATCACTAAAAGAATATTGTTCTCGTGGAAGAAGTTCTGGACCAAAGTATGTCTCTAAAATAGAATTGAAAAGAGAAGAATCTAGTGGAGGTGCACCTAAAAGGTTCTCAAAAAAACAACGAACACGGCGCTTCTTAAAGCTCTCTAAGAATTGTTTTGACAATAGATTTGGCTTTGGTAAAAGCTGTGCACACAGATAGCACCTATCAAATAGATGTATTAGAGTTTCATACAAAGGCGTCGGCCCCCCTGGACCTGTATGGTTAAGAGAAATCAAAAATTTCAAAGCCAGAAACTCTCTCCAACAGTGCATGAATTCTTCATCCAGTGAGAGGTCAATCACTTTCTCAACAACAATTTCAGCTTCTTCAAAGTTCTCATGCAGCGCCTCAAAAAGGGCTAGATTTAGCAGAGCAAAAGCAGTTTCTTGGACTGATATAGCTTCATGAACTCCAGAAGTTCTGACCCGATGACACTTGCTTTGCAAAGCTCCCCTTGTTACCTCAACATCAAAATGCGGCGCCAATTCCTTGAACGTCTCAACAACACCATTTGAAGACACACACAACCTAGTAGCCCTCTTGCTATTATCGAATCTTCTATCTCCTTTTGTGTAATAAGCACACTTGCATAAAACTAAGGAAGCACTCTCTTTTCCTTTCCATTCTAGGGCATGTCCAGCATATTGATTCCATAAGCGCAGACTACCAGGAAGATTGATTGGCCACCTTAGTAAGGCTTCTTCAAACACACTCAACGCTGCATCGACATCTGAATGCTGTTGCTTGATTCGAGCACATAAAACAACTAACTCCACGCATCTAGGGAACTGTGACATAAATTGTTGCCCAAGCATTGCTGCCTGCTCAGGACCTTTTACTACGGCCATGTATTGTACGTAATTCACAACCAATGATTGCCTTGCAAGGAGAATATTTTCATCAATGGAGGATGAAGAATTTGAATCAAGGTGGCCTATTCCATTTGAAGTAGCAATTTGGAATAAACGTAATGCATTATTGTCAGAAACTTCCGATTTCCCTCGTTGGTCCATCCAGTTGAGACCATATAGCAAATGTTGTTTGTAGCCAAGCCTTCTTATGACATCACAGGGAAGCTGATAGCACACCAGAAGATATGCACAACAAACCCAAAGAATGCAAGCATCTTGTGGATGCAGAGCTTTAAGCACAGCTATTGTACAAGCTCTTCTTGGAATAACCATGTCAGAATCACTACTAGCTGAAGCATCTAAACAAAGATCGTCTACCCATGAGAAGGCATCTTGTGTCTGCTCTGAAACACACATGCAATGAAACATCTGTAAAACTAGATCCAGTATCTGAGAACTTCGAAGAGAACTTTTGAACTCTATCTCTTGGGGGACGTTGCAAATTGCTATGATTGCCAACTCAAAGGAATCCAGCCTTTGTCTTAGATGAAATCTACTGTGTATATACAACAGCCAAAGCTCATAAGAACCTCTGTTCTGCTGCACCTGCATGATCAGTTCCAAAAGGAAACGCATGTGAAGATAAAATTCATTTCAAAGGACCAAAACAGATTAAAACTGACAATTTCGGATATGCCTATGCTAATCGCCATTAGATTCGCAAATGCAGTTTAAGAATACGAATTGAAGGCTATACTTTTGAATATATTGTAGAAGGGTGGCACTTTTTTCAATAAACACCTACACCTGGACACAAAGGACTTTTCAAAACAGCTAAATGTGATTCAAAACATCTATTTTCCTTGGAAAACTGCGGAAATGTTCACATCAACAGCCTATTTTTTTGCATTGACAAAAAAGCATAGACAGAAAAAGGTAGCGGAGTTGATATCTTGCCCCTCAAGCTGAAAGAACAGTTTGGGTCACATAGAAGGTAGCATCAATAGTTGATTACCGCATGGTCGAACATATCATCCTTTCCAAGACTTTTCTGATGCCAATAATACGTGTGCAGGTAGACCACCCAAAGAGAAACTGAGGTTGGATTAGCCTCCAAAGCCCTTGAAAGAACGAACAGAGCCTGCAAACCACTTGCAACTTAAAATCAGAGTGATACATGACTAATTGTGGCCTTGTAAAAGGATACTACAAGGCTGCAGTGATCCACATGGGTGAAGAACTAGTACTTCATGAGGAAATAATGTCAATTCTCGAATTCCAAAATTGAGAAACTACTATGTATGTTAATGTTAAAGCGTAGCTAATGGAATAAGAAACAAAGAGCCTCCTTTCAAAATTTATTATTTTTATCAGAAGACACTCACATTTTTCTCTGAGTTTGAATCCAGCTTGTGTAGGTCATACTCCATGATGTTTAAAGCAACATCGAGCCATGCTTCAACATCACCAGGCTCCCGCAGGACATGCTGTACCCAGGTCCCAAAAACATTAAACAAGTAAGAATAAAAAAAGGTCAAAAGACAAGATGAACGATTTCTACAAGACAATATTTTTACTCCATGCACATCAACCATTCTGACCATCCTTCGCTCTCTGATTCGACCAGCAATGCATTACTCTGATGCTACACGAGATGTTTTCTCTCCCACGAGCGAACATGGACAGTCATGCACCAGCTGAGGGCCACTTTATGTCAATTCACCTCCTTTTTCTCCCGAAAATAAAGAGAAAAGATTTTTCCAGCTATGAGCAACAGAGCACCTCCTAGAATCCATTCATAGCAACTTCTACCACGACATCATTCAAGACTGGTACTCAATGATCTCTGATGATACATCTCACTAGCACCTGCATCTTGCTAAGACACATTACCTCCTCATAGAATGATGAACATAAATTGAGTTCATGTCCATACCCATACCTAGTTCTGTTTATAACCACATGAGCTTAAGAGCGGTAGAGGAAGTCACAAAAAATCTGGCCAAAGAATAGACACGGCCTGGCTGTTCTCACTTTGCCTTGCCAATCATTCTTGCTTAAAGGAGATAGACCTTTGTGGACAGTCGAGGCTAGAACAAAGTTACCGTTAAGCAACAATATCCTATGCCACTTATTTATTACTTGCTAGAGGCTTCACATGATGCTAATATGTCCAATAAACTGGACTTGCAGAGTGAATACAATCATATTTGGAGTTTTTGGAGAGGATGTTCATGAGACTACCATTAAAAGTCGGTTCAGTCATTATAACTTCCTTGTGATGCATTTTGGAGCAACTCCACTGCACCAACATTCATGCCAATGATGAACGATGTAACTATGTACAGATAAGTTTGTTGTCAATTCTATTAATAAAATTTTGACTTACGGTGCTAGGCCTCGCATTCAACTCACCTTATTACAGCTGTTTTTGCAACATCTAGGCGAAAGGTATTGCATGCTAATAAGGAAAAGAGTTCAATGTTTTAGGGGAAACTGGATCCTATGTCATATTGTATCAACCGATGGAATCAGGCTAGATCAAAGTCGTCGTTGTTCTAAGCATGGCCTCTGCTTATTGAGGTTACAGCGTTCAGTGGTTTTCTTGGTATAGCTAGATGTTATAAGAAAGCATTCATGAATTTACTCCAAAACAGCTCAACCTATGACAGATATGTTGAAAAGGAATAAACTGAAAAATGTTCTAAGGTTCATTGCCAAGTCTTCAATGCAATCAAACTTGTGATTTAAAGTACACCAGAGTCGAGGACCATATGGTAGCAAGCAGCACTTTTGTGACTTTTGACAACTATAAATAGGATAAGTCTCTGATCATTTCACAGTTGATTCAGTTCTAGTGAGAAATTGTCATCGACTCTTCAATCCTTGCCATTTGTGATGCTCTATGTGATATTGTGTTCTTGAATCGTTTATTACTTGATGCTTATCAGAAAAAAAAAACTTGAAGATGTACTAGAAGGTCAGCACGATGCGAATTTGACATTTTTTCCCAAGAAGTATGATGAACTCTTGAAACAATTCACAAAAAAGCAGCACCAAGTTCTTTACTCCATATAAAACAGTTTTCAGCCTCTTCAGAATCAGCAATTCGGGCAGTTCAGGATCAGGCCTTCCCAAAAGATATAAATTGAAAAGAATCAACCTGCTTAAAACTACTTACATAAATACAGACTGCAAACTGGTCACTACAGTGGCAAGTGTTAATTCCAGAGCAGTGAGTGCACACAGTACCCTCCCAAAAAGCATCAGCCTTGTTAAAACAAGTCTAATTTTTGCCCATGATGTTAGACAAAGTAGTAAACAGTAAAAAACAAATTCATTTCACAAAGCCTACTTCTTAGTATTAAAAAAACTCTAAAATCTAGAATTCTTAACACAAATACCACAGCAAACAAGTCTTCTACAGAAACATCCTTGCAGTTGTGTGAAGTTGCATACCATTTTGGAAGTGACATAGGCATGAAAGAAAGAATTCTGGAGCATAAGTTAGAGCACTTTCACCAACCTCAGCATAAGCCCGCCTTTCAAAATCATCACCACTATGTCGTCTTGAGGGCGTGTCAAAGGCTCCTGAGTACTTACTACCCCACAATGCCGGACTCTTTAAAGGTTCAAGCAAACATGGCATGTCCAGTGGGAATGACCTCTGAGTAGAGATTGAGAACAAATGTGTCCGAGAAGTCTCATGTTTATAACACCTTTGAATCATGTACCTCACAGAGGTCAATGCATCCATGTCATCCCCCATCACATAATTCCCAATCTTATATGTGGGTACTTGTGTCACATAATCTTTCCATCTCAAATTTTGTGATAAAGCTTTCCTAAATGAGGCTTGCTCGTTCCTATGCTGCCAAGGACAGTCCTCATCGTTGCATTTGCCTCTATGTTCAAAGTTGCAAAGTGGCTGAAAGGGATTGACTGCATAACTCGGTGAACTCGAGACCATTGATGATTCCAATTCTGCAGAAAAGCTGAGACGGGAATGATGTCTTCGAAACCCACTCAGTGGACTCTCATAACCAACAAGCGGGAGAGGAGAATCTGCCATCAGTTCAGGAATGAAATTTGTTGTTTTGGGACTGACCGTAGAGACCCTAACATGTTTAGGACCTGCCCAGGGTACACTACTGAAAACTACCATGAGATCTGCCGAAGGGACACAACAATAGGTCATTTGATTCCCCTTCCTTTGCTCTCTAGCTGCAAACAACTCCTCCTTTGAGCTTGTAGGCTGCTTGGAGGCATGATGCTCTTTATTTCTCAGCCCAGACTGAGCTTCTTGATAATTTTTTGACGAAGAATTTTCCTGCACGGAAACCCTTAAGAACCTCATTTCCACTGAATCTATGGATTGTCTCACTTTTTCTGCAGTCCTTTGCCTTGATGCTATTGGAGCATTTGGAGCAGCTGCTAATCTTGTAGCGTCATTCATAACAGTATCACGAGTATATTCCTGTGTAGGTCGACTTGACCCTTCCCAAACAGTTCCTCCCAGAAGAGGCACCACACTTCCCTTCACATAATAAGATCCATCTTCATCCCTCATACCTTGACATTCTTCCACTGATTCAATAACCTGTGGCAACACATGCCCTTGCCCTGAAGAATTTATACTGACTTTGCTTAGTTCATTTTGCAAAAAAAATTCCTGAATTGATTCATCCATATTTGTTGGCCCTCTCATCTTCATAAATGCTTGAGTACTACCCATCCCTGATTCTGGATAGTCGTTGGCTTTAGCTACAGCAAAATTGCTGCTGCACATGTCATTCTTGCCTACTTGTTCAGTCTCTGCCCTCCAAACTTGTTTATTGTTGTGTTGATGAGATTTTAACTCTGAACCTTTTGAAGTACCTGATGGGAACACAGAAGTTTATAAATGAAATTGTAGCATGAAAAGTCAAACGCTGGATAGTTTCATGAACCACAAAAATTGAAAAGAAACAAAAGTAAAAATCATATTTATTTCTCTTGTTTAGGTGATTCACTCAGTAGAGAAAAACTTTAATATTCTTTTCCAATTCCTTCTTTAGACCAATGCCTTAAAATGGCAAGTAATCAGACCCAGTTCTAGGGAACTCGTTTTGAGATGATCCTCAAAATGTGCTTCAGTGCTATTGCCGGTAACTCGGTTTTTTACAGCACTGATATCCTCGGTACTTTCCACCTAAATCGCATGTCAACATGCACCACAAACTGTAAGATCACTCTACATTTTCAGCGGAACAGACACTAAGAAAGGATTAGTTAGCAGATTCATATCATGAATATATCAAGACAAACTGCAACTTCAGAATATACGAAATTCTTCTCTCACCCTAAACATGTTGTCTATGTCCCCCGAGGTTATAGAGCCAGCAGCAAGATGTTGATCTGAAGCCTCTTTCAAAATGCTGGGCGTTGACATCAAGTCTTCCGATTCTGGAAGCTCCATCACAAAATGAATAAGATAAGACTATAAATCACAAATGAGTACAGAAACAAGCTAACTAGTGATTTTGACAACTGCAGAATCTCTTAAGGTTTTGCATTCTCCACATGGCTAGGTAAGGACAACGTAATGCTTAAATGCAGAGATCATTTTCACAACTGTTTATCAATGGTTATATACACTGTACAGTAAAGGTAAGCTACCCTAAGCCCTAAAACTTAAAACAATGAGGGCCTTTACTTGAAGAGAGTAATGATATAGACTCACTCCTACATTTAACCTTTTGACTGATAGTCCCACTTTCCATCTTATACCCAAAAAAATTTCCTTTCATCTTGTGTAAGTTCTGAAAGAGTATTTTGAGTGTCGTTTTCCCATGTCCCTTCTTTGATAGGGAACAAGGATCTTAGGTTCATCAAAGAATAGCAAGCATCCCTCAACTTTTCTTAACAGTTTGAACCAGCATAAGTACTTGGAAAAATACTGGGAAGTGAATTGCTATGCTAAGACTAGGACGTTCTATGCAGTGACGCAAGTGATGTTCTTGAATGGTATGACCAAGAATACTAACTACATCCACACAAGCTGAAGACAGAATGTTGACATTTTTTGCGATGACATTATGCCCATCTTGCCTTTGGACAGTGATAAAAGAACTGCTGCTTTTGGCTATGTTACTTGGGAAAGTCACAGGAACTTCAAAAGAACTGCTGCTTTTGGCTATGTTACTTGGGAAAGTGACAGGAACTTCACTTAAACAACAATCCATTCGATGAGAATCTATAAAACCGATCTTACCTTCTTCAAGTCCTCTGTGTTCTGGGATTGCAAGCATGTTAATCTTCACCAAATCATCCTGTACACAGCTAAACTTCTCCTCCTCCTTGGCCTCCGAACTCACACTTAGTTCAGTACTGCCTTTCTGAAGGTAAACATCTTGATGGTCTTCATCAAATTTAATCTCCTTGGGACCAACATTTGTTTCTTCCACCTCACCGACATTCTGTGAAGTTGAATGTCGGCTGTCAGCATCATCTTTCTGTATCATTTGTGAAGCGTAAGGTCTCTTTGATGTTGTATTCTGGCTATGCACTCCAATGGAAGTAGAACTAATAATGGTAGAAGTCGTCGGCACAATAATTGTAGCACTACTGGCTTTGCTCATGCGCTTTGCTTCATAATATTGAGGCTCTAAATTCTGACATTCATTCAAACTATTACAAGGAGTATCATGGGCACATAGCTGTTTAACTTTAGCCTGGGCTGCATCAGACTCAGCACGTGGCAGCTCTTGCAACGATAGACTTTGAGAACCAGGAAAACCAACAGGCAATCTCACTGCATCCGATGCCTCTAGAAAATATCTAGAAAGTTGGTGTTTGTGTTGAGCTTTCCTCAGCTGAGCATAAAGGGATTCTCTTTTTTGATAATAAAATTCACATTCCAGATTTGCTTTGGTCAGAGCGTCCTGTGCTTCCCTATAATTTTTCCAGGTAAGACGCTCCTGAAGTTCACAGCTACTCCTATTCTGCTGGGCTGCTTCTAGTTGCCGGTCCAATATTTCCTCTTCTTCTTTTAGCTGCACTAGTAATGAATGTAAAGAATCATAAACACTCTCTTGGGATAATAATGGACCATCGAGAACTGTCCTCACCAACATTTGTTCATCCATTGTATGAATTTCATATAAACTACTTGTTATAGAATGTTCAAGGGGACGTGAAGCAGTTGAAAACCTAACATCAGGACGATCCTGGCAGCTATCATTATTGCGGAAAGTTGGAATATTTTGATGTCCAGATTGTAACTGTTCATCTCCATTTGAAAGCAAATCCTTGTTGACTCCTCTTGAATCATTATGTTGAAACTTTGAAGAAACTTTATGAATACTGAGATCATTACAAGAAACTGTTGGTACCCCAAAAGTCAAGCTTGGCCGACTTTGTGTGTCAGAACCACTCAAAGCTTGACTGTGCCCAGCTGCAGGCCTACCTGTATCCACTATATTCATAATCCCTTCTACTGGTCTAACATCAGCACTTGGAACTGCTGATGAGATATGTTCTAGCTTGTATCCTTCCACAGGGAATTGCATTACTCCTCCTACAGAATCTCTGGGACTGGTTTCTTCATGCACCCTTTGCTTGATGGCAAATTCGTTTTCAGAAAGACACTTATGAGTTGTCAGCTGTACAAAATCAGCAGCATTCAGCTCTTTTGTCTTTTCAGCCAACAATATAGCATTGCTCGAGCTTGGTGATGTCACTACAACCCCCCCTTCTGTAGCACATTGTTGTAACCCCACCAAACCTGGAAATTTGATGTCTCGGTCAATCCCTGCAGCAGCTGGAGAACTGATTGAGTGTTCATGCCCATGCACTACAGATGGGTCACTCAACGTTGAATGCTCCAGCCTAGCTACAGGTGCCACTTCTTCACAGATTAGAGTTCTCTGTTTCTTAGTGGGTGGGGGATCTGAAGCCTGCAATTTTGAACCATTATTTTCAACTGGAAAGCGAGAATCACCCCTTACCCGCTTGGCAGAAATCTCAGGTTTTTTTAAAGCCAAAGCCTCAAAATCATCCATTGTGGTTGAGAAGCCTAATTTCTCTGGAAAATTCTGACTGAACCTTGGGACTGACTCCTGGTGCTGGCTTTGCTGTGAAACAGTGTTCTTTGATGTTGGGAACTCAGAAACGTCTGACAGACCTACCACTAAATGCGGCTGATTACTTCGAACCGCAGTATCTTTCTCAACTATAATTTCTTTCAACTTATAATCACTCTGCTGCAGTTGCACTTTTTCATTTGAAATCTTGGTTGAATTCAAGTGTTGTGATTGGGTGTTCTTATTGATATTCAAAGAACTATATTCCTGCTGATTGAGAAGATTCCCCAAACATGGTTTGGTAGAATTACAATTTAATTGTGGATTACTGATTCCACGAGAACTTAATGTACTGAAAGTTGACACAGGCTGACAAGCTGATACAAAGCTTTTATTTGTTGCTGAACCCCCTTTATGCCCTTGTTCGCGCATTGCAAGAAGTTGCCTTTGCTGTCGAAGCTCACTTTCCTTTGCTGCGATTCGCAGCCGCAGAGCCTCCATATCTGAAACAGCTTGCCGTTTTCTTTCACTTTTACTAGCTCTTATGATAGATGAACCCATTGCCTGCTGGGCTATGAAAGTGCTTCGAGGCCTTTTGGAACCTTTTCCAGCATTAGAAGGATGCAGACCTTTGCCTTTTATCTGCTCTATGTCAATAGCATGCTTCTTGATGCTATGGACCTTATCTTTCAAATGTGGAGGAGCTTGCGAAACAGTTACCATAGTTTGTTGTGACAGTGCAGACTTGCTATTTGGGACAGTGGAAGCACCCCTGGCCACCCTTCTTGGACCATTGTAGGTAGTTGACAGATGTGCATTACCTAGATGCTGCTGCTCTTCATCACTATCACTATCTCCATCTGAAAACTTAATCAAAAAGGCATCATCTTTTTGATCTAACAAAATTGAGGAGCGCAAAGCATTTGAAACTGCAGGCAAGCTAATACTTGGGAGCAACCGATCTGCCTTGTTACAGGTAGCACTAACAGACATTGCAACTGAAGAGTTTAATGAGACAGCAGGCAGCTGCTTAGGAGCAGCTACCTCTCCAGGACCACATATGCTGTTGAGAATCACTCTCTCTGATGGCACTGCATTGAAAATCAATAAATCAATCAAGCAGAAAAAAAGACCACGGGACTTCACTATGTACGAAAAGAACATGTGGAAAAAGGTTCTCAGTAAAATCGTCATAGACTATAACACAAGCCATAAACAGACAGTACTGACCAGAACAAAATTTCTGACATGACAGGATGACAGAGAAACTCTCAGAAGTCAAAATGTAAATCCGAACCATGGAACAAGATACAACTGGAAATCATGCACTGGAATTGTAAATACCTTCAAAATCAGAAATTGTTTATTGCATTCTAAAATCCATGGTGACACAAAAAAACTCTGCTCGTACAGAAGGGGACATCTAGAATATTATTCATACTGTTTCTTGATTTTATTGTTGTAGAGATTGAAGGATCTCATGACACAGAGAAATGTATCTCTATGTCAAACATAGTTATAGGAAAAAACTAAAAAGATCCAATCTCAGATTTTATGAAGTAAGAATGCTTGTAAGGAATGACGGCACATTAAAAAATTTGGTGTTTGATCCTTCTGGACAGTGACAAGATAATTTCTTTTAAACCTTACTTAAGTTTGTATGTTGGCTATAGATTAAATCCCATAAAAAAAAGTCAGGCCAAATCCCCATTATGGATTTTGTGGACTATAAATGATGAAGTACACCATGTTCCCTTATCATTAAGCCAAATCTTAAAGAGGAACATGAAGCTATTCTATGGCAAGTACACAAACTATAAGCCCAACAATTAAAACAATTTGCTCTCTGTCTGTTCTCTGCTCACTCAAAATTACAGTTATGGTACTTGGAGTTGATCAGGGGGGTACGTAAGTAGAGGGGAAGATACGGGGAAGATACGATCCAGTAGTTCTTCATGTGGCTTGGCATTCGAGAAAAGATTAAAAAGTATGAATGTCATACTAGGAGTGGCGTACCTAGAAAGAGAAAATAAGAGAAACTCTACCAAATTCCGGGAGCATAGCTAAGAGCTTGTGGGCTTTTTTTCCTTCCAAATCTTAACAGAGAACCGTCGTATAGCAAGTACAGTATTTTAAGCTCAAATTAGCTATATATTACCAGTTACCACAGGGACTTTGATGACAAGGCTCACTAGTGAGGGATAGGAGGAGCACAATTTAGCCAGAATCTATATTTAAGGCTTTGTTTGGTCAAGTAGGGGCGAGGCAGTGACTGCCAAGATCAAAGACAGAAAACCAGCCAAAGTAAGCCACATAACTGCATGCTCCCAGATCCCACACGCAGGTTCTACTTATTGGCACATCTCTTCATGGCCTAAAAACTACAGTAAAAGAGAATAGAGCTTCAGGTAGGATATCAGAATAAGTCTCTACAAATCCTTTCTTCCTAAGTAAGAAAAGTATTTATTGGCCGCAATGGCCGCAAGGGTTTTCTCCTCGCCATCCAGTCTCTCCTTTTTAAACCCAAAGTTATTCAAAAAGCCATTGGGAGCCGTATGATGGAACGTGCTCAGCACACATAGGACCGATAGGCTAACCACATCTTTCACGCCTCGGATGTACAATCACTCGTCATTGATGAACTTCCTAAAATTCACTATTTTTCCAAGATCCCCACTTGATGGTACATAATACCTAAATCCCCATACACAACGTTGGAAAAGTTCCCAACAAGCAGACTTACAAGCTCTTCAACAAGCAAATTTCCACCAAGTTAAAAACAAGACCATATATAGAGCATGAGAAACATATTGATAGGGACAATTAACTCCTACTAGCTCTCACAATCATACAACATGCGAGCTCACATGAGAGAAGGAGAAAGTTAGCATTCTAAAAAGCTCGAACCAAAATAACAAAATTGTGGCAAAAAAAAAATCTATCTTTAGAAAATTGTTTATTTAAATATTGAAATTGAGCAAGAAAAACATTGATTCATTTTAATGGCAAAGCAACAAAGTAGATACCTGCAAACAAACCACTTGTTTGTCCGAATCCTACAGGATCCTTTTCAGTCGCATGGGGAAGTGTAGGCCAAGGATCAAGAGAAGGAAAACCAAAGGTAGATGGAGAGGATGACACTCCAACTGCGTAAGTGCTCTCATTTACCAAAAGTGATGGTGCTAATGGAACCTTCAACAAAGGAGACCACCTTCCAAGATCTATGGCACTTGAAACGTTTGAGATCGGAACAGGAAGGTCATGAGGCCCAGAATGTGGTGCCCACACAAATTCAGAAGACTCCACAAAATTTGAAGCTAGTCCCCGATTCCCAGATTTTTCAAAATCTTGATAAGGTGGAGAAAATGGAGTGCTATTTGTTTTGGATTTTAAGATATCTCCAGTAGCACCTTCGTCCTGATCTTGCAAAGAACACGTCCCATGGACAAATTTATTGCCAAGGCTTTCACTTACAGTTGATTGTACATTCACCTCCGTGTGTATGATCTGACAAAGTCAACCAATCCAAATAAGATGGGTTATTTGTCTACAAATAATTACTCAAAAGGAATAATCAAGTTTCAACACATGCAGATATGCGAAACTATCTTTTGAATGTGCAACAAAACTAATGCATCTCCTTCGACTTTAGATTATTGTTCTAATACAGAACCACGTAGATAATGAATGCCAGGAATAGGTTATATAGAAACAGGTTGCATGTTCCACCCTGCTGGATTTGCATGGTACCTCTAAGTTTTGATAGCCTTTCACGTGGCATTACCAAAAAGCCTGTTCTTTACAAACACAACAACAGCATGCTCCTCCACAACATGTTAAATCTCACTCTAGTGTAGTTTGGAATGACTTTTACGCAATGCATGTTATGAACTCAAGAGAAATTCATACATGAAGAGGCATGTCATATTTTAAGCAAGCAGCAAGACCTCGAATCAAGAACAAAGAATGCTATAGTTCTAAAGGATACAATTGCTAAAGTTGAAAAAACTTTGTGCTCCATCAATGTCAGAAAAATGTTCAAAAAGTGAGAACTTTCTATTCGAAACATTCAAAAGAGGTCTAACTTTTCCATCACGAGTACATTGTTAAGGTTCATGAGGACCAGCGTTAGCAACCTCACTTTAAACACCTTACACCTAATTAGCAATAAGATTATCTATTAAGGGCGGCAATTACTAAAATCAAGGCCAGTTATGACCAAAACATACACATAATGGTGAGAATAAAGAAGATAATACAAATCATAGTTGAACACGATCCGGGAATTCTCGTTAGGGTGTCCTGGATCGCAAATTTTTCATTTTTTTTGGAAAGTTGCCAATATGGGTATCATGTGAAAGGATATAAAAAAAGTAATTGTTATGCAGATCTGTTGCTTGGTTTCAGATAACTGCAGGCTACATTCATCAGAAATCTGGACATCAGTAGATGGTTTCAGATGGCTGCATTTTCAGATGGTTTCAGAAATCAGATTGTTTTCTCTCTTTGATCAAAAATCAGAAATCAGAAATACTTCACAGAACATGCATCTTAGAATCGGCTATCAGAAATAGCCTGATTGAACTATGATATATCTTGGATTGTAATCATTCCATCATGTCCACCATTCAATTAGGTTTTAGTTAGTATTAAACTCATAAAAGAAAATTGGCCATTAGTCTTTTTTTCACAAAAAAAAAAATCGCGATGCGGGTCGCGGCATGCAACATTCAAATCCTAAACAAAGGAGCCTGTTGTAAAACAAGCAGCCGTTCATTGCCGCAACACCCTAAGAGCGTAAGCATAAAGTCGAAATACTGCTGAACAAAGAACCTGGGCATCCTCGTCTGAAGAAAGCTCCCCTTCCTCTTTGTCTTGCTCAATTTTGCTCGCCTCTGGAGCTGTCATAGATCCCGCAATCAAAGAAGGAACCAATGGCCTCCTGGATGCCGACGGGAGTGAAGCAAAGGCAAGTGCCCGCAGCTGTTCAATCCTACCAGTATCCATCCCTGTGCCTGCCAAGGTTAAGGTATATCTAATTTTTGGAACAAATAAGCAAAATAATATCTCTCTTTCCTTATTTCTCAGCTAAACCAAAAAGCAGTCCTCCTTCAAATCCCAAACCCCATGTTGTCAAATGCGAACACGACCCCCTCCAGCTTCAAACTCAGATCCATGTTTTCTCATCGACGTGTTCACCCAGCGCCTAGCCACATAAGCAGAGGTCCGGCATGAAAGACTCAACGAAAGCAAACCTCCATGTATAACAAGTATGCGTCTAGATCGCAAAGGGAAGTAAATGCTTGTGTGCAAAATTGTCTGCCCTAAACTGCTTCCGATCAGAGGTATGCGGTGATGATTTTTCCTACCTTGAAATGGCTGATCAGAAAGATGCAAAGCCGTGCTACCGGCCTGCATCATTCATCGCCAATCGCTCAGAATCCTTGCCAACAGGTCGCCATGCTCTCGCTGCTTCTCTCTCTCTCTCTCTCTCTCTCTCTCTCTGGATGGCATCGATCGATCATCCAACCTTAAATAGACGAGAGAGAGAGAGAGAATGCCCGTCAGTTTCTACGAAGCACTGACCCACTTCGCTGCGCCCAAATCAACAGCGGCCACGTCTTCTGGTACCTCCCCGTCAACTCTATTGTGCTCACATGGGCAATGCCTTTGTACATGCCAAGGTCCCTTTCTTGTTTTGAGGACTTACGCCCCAGGTTGACCGGAGTTGGTTAGCTTGAAATCCGAAGATTCTTTGGTCCCACTCAGAGCCTTGCTTTGGAAAACCAAGAGGCATTTTATGGACTCAGAGTTGGATCCATTTTCAGAGCACCTCTTCATGTGACTTGTTCATCTGTGATTTGTTCAGTTGTGAAAAGTGACATAAATCAGGTGAATAGGTGGAAGTGCGGGTGAACATATTCGCAAGATTCAAAAAATCTAAGTGTTGGAGAGAATAGGTCCTCGTTCCTGTGTGAATGGGTGACATGTAGAGATGCTTTTGACCTCCCTCCATTGAAGGATCGCAAGGCTAGGCTCTTCCACAAGGTAAGCCCTAGGTTAAGCCTCGCTAGGCAGAAGGGCCACAAGAAGAGGCCACCTTTGTTGTAAGAACAACCATCAAATATTCTTTGTTTTTAGCTTTGTCACGGAAGTGATAAGCTATTGTGAATATTTGCTAAAAGTTGTGAATTTGATGATTAAAATGAGTCTTATTTGTTTATTAATTCTTTCGAAATGTAGTTTTTGTTTTCGTGAAACAAGCTCATCCAAATTTTAGATTACATTAAGTTGAAGGAGATAGACCTAAATAACAAATAATAACTAAAAACATGATATCATCATCTTAGAGATGAATGAGAAACACAACACCTTCGCCTTGAAGAGATGTGTGGTTCAAAAGAAAGTAACATAGATGCTATAAAGGTTGCACACAAATGTCATTGCCTTTGATAATTGGAACAAAGCTAGTGGTCAAGGCCTTGCACCTATGTCATCATGACTCATGGGGTGACAAGGAAAGAGGTAAAAGACGTTCTCTGCTATCTGACCTTACGTATCATAATCCTCTCATCTCTCTACCCTCGCTCAATTACATGTATATATACATATTAGCTGGAGAATCTTGTACTAGCTTAACTTTACAATTACAAGATTGATAATAGTTGTAAAACTGATCAGTGGATTAGTTCGTTGATGGAGCGTAAAGGCTTTTTGGTCTGATAACGAAAATATGTGTATTTTTGACAGACTGGAAATGCGACACTCCTTGGCCTTTTGGTCGTTGCCTTTACCTGAGGGCAGCCTTCAGGTTTGGAAGACATATTCGGCATTTGAGAAGACACCTTCGGCATTTGAGAAGACACCTTCGGCGTTTGTAGGACATCGCCTTTGTCTGTAGGACAGCTTCAACCCATTGTAGGGCAAGTGTCGCCTGTCAGAAAACTTAGTGTAAAAACACAGTGTCTGGTTTTTTGCATTTTTCAGCTGTGAGAAAAATGCGAGTAAAAAACCAGATTGTAGCGACAGTTCAATTTTCTGCAGGGTACATTTGAGAGAGTAAAATTTAGAGAAGGAAGGAGGGCTGTTGGGAAAAGGAGGAGTTAGATTTTGGTATAAGATTCTTTAAGATCCAAAATTTGTTAACTTCTGGTTGATGTAAAGATCTAAGAATCCATCTTCCCAAAACCACTATATATGTATTTGGCCTTGGGCCAATTGATCTTGCATAATTTGAAAGAAAATCCTTCGGGGGGGGGGGGAGGGGTCCCCATCTTGACTCCTCAGCAAGTCTCTTGAATGAATGATTTTGTGATTGAATGTTAAATTTCGTCACTAAGTTTTGAGTTCTTTTTCAAGTTCTATTCAACAGTGTTTTGTTGATTTGTTTTAAGTCACAACTTCTAAAGTCAAGACTTTAGAATTAGTAGACCTTCACTTCAAATTCATAGTTTGGTATCAGAGCCAAGGTCTACTATTTTTCTTTATTTGTGAAGTTGATCTGAGGGCCTTGTGTATTTATTCTTGAAACAAATGCCAATACACAGGACTTTGTATGTTTACTTTCGAATAGATTTCCCTTCCCCATATTTTTGTCAAAAAAGTCACTTTTTTGCAAAAATACAAGTATTACTCTTGATTCTTCGCCAGAACCTTCGTCGAGTTTCCAAAACATTCTATTTATAGTAAGATACTATTTTTGAGTTCAACGAAGATTCTTCTTGATCAGATCATAGAAAATCTTGAATTTTACCCTCGCCAACCATCAGAAACTATATTTTCTTGTGTCAAAAACCTTCGTCCGTTTTTTCATAATTGTATCTGTGTCAGATCTTTCACCTGAAAGGTTGGCGAAGGTTATTTCCCAAGAAATCATCAAAAAAAAATATTCAGAGCATTTTTTGGCCCAAAATAACACTATTGAACCTTCGCCGAGCCAATCTTCGCCTAGTGAACCTTCGCTAGACCTATTTTAAGTTTCTGATTTTCCAAATCAAGTCACTGTCAAAATTTGGATCAAATCTGATATATTTTGAATTGGATTCTGAGAGATTTATCAATTTTTGAGAAGTATCGATTGGTCGAATCTCAAAAACTTTTTTATGATATAGAATCAAATTCCTGAAAAATGGAATAGATCTAGTAGATCTGATCTGAGATAGTTGTGATTAAAAAATACTAGATCCAATCTCATTGTCTGCTTAATCTAAATTTGTATAGATGGCTACCCCTGGAGCTGCTCTTGGAGGTGCTCCACAGGAAGTCAATCCAATTATTGTTAAAAGAGCACCCCGTTTGAATCTACCCAGATATAATGGATTAACAGATCCAATGAGATTTCTTCATATCTATGCTAAATCTTGTGAAGTCTATGGCGAGATTTATCCTCGAGATAAACTTAAGCTGTTTCCTATGGCCTTAACAGGTGCAACACAAGATTGGTACTATAATCAAGATGAAACTGGGCGTATAGATTGGGAGGTTGTTAAGCGAGTCCTTATCACACAGTTCAAACCGCGAAAGTTTATGGAAGACCCTTTCCTACTTTTAAGTAAAATTAGAATGGGCAAGCGAGAAATGGTTCGAGATTGAATGGGTGAAACGTCTTAGATCTAAATGCGAACCTGAGCTGATTAACGAAAATGCCATGATTATGTGGTTTTTGTCAGGTCTACCTAAACGAATCAGACGTGAGTTGAAACACCATAATGAGTATGCACTCTTGCAAAATGCTATGGACGATGCAATTCGGGAGGAAGATGAAGATTCAGATGAGGAGCCAGATATCAGTATGTTGCTTTATACAGCAGGGCAAACTACTACGACATCCACCACTATTGCATCAACGAATGCCAATGCTACTGCAGAAGTGATGCTCAATGAGTTCGAGAAACTTGGGAAGAACCAGCAGAAACAGATGGAAAAGTTGCAGTTGCAATTTAATGAGAAGATCAAAGCATTGGAAAATTTCCACGAGGAAGCAAACAAGGAACCTGAAAAGCTTGCAAAGACTTTTCCTATCAAGGAAAATGTCTAGTGTTATATTTGTATAGGAAATCACACAGTGAACGAGTGTCCTCAATTGAAAAAATGAATGAAACTCAATGTTTGCCATCTATGTAATTAACCTGATCATGAGACTGCTTTTTGTAACTTCAACCCTTGGATAATTCAACAACGGTATGCCCAGATGGGATATCGAAAACCACAATATGGAGGTAATCTAGCAGTAAGACTGCGACAATTTGCTCTTGGATACCCAGAACATTTAGCTTTACCTGCCCCACCAAAGCACTTCGCTCCTCCTGCCAATTTGATGGAACCAGAACCTTACGGAAGTGCTGAGCAATGGAACCATGGTAATGATCAGGAAGGTGGATCTTCAGAACAGTATGCCATTTATGTTGTCGCTCAAAAACAAGCTTCTAGAAATTGGACCAAACCACCACTTGGATGCTTTGCATGTGGAGAAAATCATAGAGTTGCAGAATGTTCAAATAAAGAGAAATTTGTACCATTTCGTTGTGATTGTAATTATGGGCATTGCTATAAAGACTGTCCAGCAAGACCGAAGCCACCACCAGCTACAGCACATGTAAATTTGATAACAATCAAGCAAAGACCAGTAGCTCAGAATAAACCAAGTGCACCCTTAATGGTGGTCACCAGAGCACAAAAGCAAAAAGAACAAGTAGTGGATCCAATACCTGCTGATTTTATACCATTGAACGATACACCAATAGCATCGGGACTCTATCCAAATCTTAATGTAGAGAAACGAAGATATCAGAATATGAGGCAGTGGATCAAACATCTGCAAAAAAAAGAGGAGCTTGAAGCTGCTAAAGCAACAACTGAAGTTCAGTCTTCACCATTGCAGCTGCCAAAAAATTTATGTACGGATATGAATGATCAGTTACATCATCATGAAGAGCCCTTCAAGATGACTGAACCGGAAGCACCGCATACAGAGCTACTCATGAACATTTTGTCTAGCAAGGTCAATATTTCATTGGGAGAGTTCCTAAAGTTGGTGCCAAAAGCAGTCTTAGCGCAAAAGTTAGCTCAAGAAGAACCAGAAGTCCATCAGGAGCCACTTTTTTGTGCTGGATTTGAAGAATCTAACGATGTACTCCATGTTGGAGCCGCTTGAGAAAGTAAACAAAAGAATATGACTCTGCCGATACAGCATAGACAATTTCCTAAAGAAACAGCCATGATAGATGGTGGTTTAGGAGTTAACTTGATCTCTACAAAGCTATGTGCAAAATGGGGCCTTACAAAGATTAAGCCTGCTACTTTTGCTATTAAGCTAGCTGACCAAACGACAATTCGTCCACGAGGAATGGTTGAAGATATACATGTTAGAATTGTGGGAGTACAGTTCGTCATTACTTACCAGAAGCGCCTAATGTTTACCGAGTTCTATTGGGACGTCCATGGTTACGAGTTGCGCAAGTAATTCATAACTCGGGTACCGGAAAAATCACTTTTGAAAATCGTGAACGTGCATTTAAAATTGTTGCAAGTTTTGATTGAATTTTGACCATTTAATCTTTATTTTTGTGTAGTTTCTTGTTGTAGATCAGTAGATCTTTCTTTAAGCTTTTTGGAGGTACTGAGATTTTCTAATTTGGAGCTATAATGACAAAGTTATGGCCAATTTAGTTTTTTCTTTCCAATTTTAGTTAGTGATAGCTTTTGCAGTCTGTTTTCCCATTTTGGCTGAAATTTTGGCCAAACTGTTTTTACTGTAATTCTGTAGGATTGTAGATCTCACTCTTAGCTTGAATCTGAGCCAATTTGTAGCCAATTTGGTTGAAAATTGAGGGAGATATGACAAATCTTGTGGAAGAGGTCAAATTCTAGTTTGAGTAGAAAATTTGGGAGAGAAGCACTTCAACCTTTCATGTTTGAAATTCTATTTCTTTGTAGATTTGTTTTCAGATCTTTCATTTTGAAGTTTCGTTTTAAAAATATTAAAAAAAAAAATGCCCTGACCCTAAGCCCTAACTTGACCTAACCTTAGACCCTAGCCTGACCTAATCCTAAACCATAATCTAGACCTAGACCTAATTCACTTTCACGCGACCTCTCAGCTTCACGCGACCTCCCAGTTTCCAGTTCTTGCTCTCCAAGAGAACTACTAGGGTTATAAAAGAAATCAGCTAATTTGAGAGAATCAGCCGCAATTTGTGATAGAGATAAGAGCAATCTCGTGAGGAAGGAGATCAAATTGCTCACAAACACTATCACTGCTATTAGCACAGGATATGCCTAAAACGATTTCATGTCCCATTGGATACAGAGATGAAACACAAATAGAAAGAACAGTTCTATGGAGTTAGAATAAGTCCTAGACTCTAGTAATCCAATGAACCTTGGCTCTGATACCACTCCTATAGAAGCAAGCACTAATATCACTCTATGGGAGATTGGAAGAAAAACAAATTGTTATAACCAGCAGGATCGTGGATTATTTGGAGAATGGAGTTACGAGCAGTTCTTTGTGTGTGAAATCAGATTATCAGTGTAGGAGTCATAGACTACCGTGAAAGAGAGATTGCAAAAGGAATTAGGCGTCCGAGACAACCATGCAATCCTCTAATATTGATAACCTGATATAAAGAGAATGTAGAATTAATTCAGGCGTCAGAGACAGCCATATAATTCTCTTCTTAATAATGTTTGTGTGAGAGGAGCGATAGTTATTGTCATGTGCCAACCTTAGCATTCAAACATCTAATTCATTCATTAAACATCAATTTACAATGGAAATGCAAGAATCAAGAAACTAGTCAAAAATCAAGAAGATAGCTAAAAGTAGCAAAACTTCACCAAATTAGACAAAGTAAGGTATCTTTATTCATGATTATTGATCATTCACAAGATAGAGCCTAATTCTAGAGCATGATCATAGCTCTCATGTGATTTTAGGCACATGAACCACTTTCTTCATCAAGAAAGCTCTCCAAGAGAAGCTCCAAGATCTCTTAAAACTCAAAATTACAAAGTGAACAATAGCCCCCAAATTTAGCACGACTTCAGCTATTTATTGTGGTCATTTATGCCTCTACTATGAGTTTGGGACTTATTTAGCTAAATTGGGCCTTACAACCATTACTACAATTCCGCTATTCTCAATTCTAGCGAGGTTGTTCGAACCACTTTATTAATTGTCCTATTGACTAGTTCTAATCTAATTTAGCTCCATGGCTATTTTTGGCAATTCATTAGTAAGCTCATGGGCTAATTACATGCAGCACATGACAGTCCCCCTACTTTAAGCATTTTTGCTTAAAAAATGAAGACCATGTAGTTCTTTTGTTGGTGCCATGCTTCATGAATCCGTTGGTGGTAGTCGAAGATATTTGGCCAACCTAAGTAAGAAACATCTTTTCTTATATTATTCTTGTCAGTAGCCATCTACCATCAGATTTTGTTGTCTAAACTTTTTAGCGTAGAACAAGGTTGCAACGAGAATTCTTCATAAAGAACCTTTGATCTGCAACTGATCCCATAGATTTGATAAGATCACTGAAGAAGAGATTGATGAAAAATAGAAAAGCCTCAAGTTGCATTAGTTCTACATGGGCTGACAGGATCCAAGCAATAGACATTCGAAAGTCTTCTTCCTCAGTATCTTCCTTGATTGGATGGGCTATCCAATTTCAGATGCATCTTTTTTTGTCACTGCATCCGGTGCTATAGCCTTATGCATAGCTCCTTGATGTAACATAGTGGTATCCATTTGTAGCTCCAGAGTAGTTATTAGAGCCATGCATCCCACATTCGGATTCATCAAATCCCATGCAGTGTAGGGATCTTTTTGGTCATCTGTACACAAGGAATTTGACGGTTTTGATTTCAATTTCCAAGTTAACATATTTTCCTTGTTGATAGGATTGATGACATTCCCCAACGCCAGAATATTCAAAGATTTTGCACCAACTCCTTGCATCAATATCACATTAGATTCATTGATTGGTAGCTTGCTGCAGATTTTCTTAAGATCTTTGGATGGATCTCTTATTATTGACTTCTTTGAAGCAATGTTGATACCAATTTCATCATCAAAAAGCTCGTTGCTGTATTGGTATTTGAATTTTGCATCAATGTTATATCGCTCGCTTGATCCATGTTCAAGAATAATTCCATATAGATCATATCAATAATATGGTCGTAACCACTGATTTGTGGAGTAGAGCATAATTCTCGACAATCGAATTGTACTCCATAATTTAACTGCCACTGTAGCAGTTTGTTCTGCTCATAGTATACCTTCTTATTTTGACCTTGGTCCTGATCATTACAACTATCGGACAAGACTTGATCTAGATTC
Organism: Diphasiastrum complanatum; assembly: GCA_029204225.1. Classification (NCBI taxonomy): domain Eukaryota; kingdom Viridiplantae; phylum Streptophyta; class Lycopodiopsida; order Lycopodiales; family Lycopodiaceae; genus Diphasiastrum; species Diphasiastrum complanatum. Next base: position 6,191,975 of record CM055114.1, read on the forward strand.
TCAAGTTGGTCTTCATCCACTTGTCCATTGGTGCTTTGCTGATAATGATTTGTTTCCGTGGAAGATAGATCGATATTAAGAATTTTGATTTCTTCCTTGAAATCATCAGCTTCATTAGAAGATTCATGATATTGTTTGCTCAAAACATCTCGATCGATATTTGCCTTTGGCTTGGAAGTTTGCCCTTGGACTAGAGAAAGCGTTGTTCCATAGACATCAACAGTGGTACACAATTCAGGATTAGTAGTTCAAATATCAATTGGCTGTTGTGGAATACCAGCTGATTGCAAGATAGAGTCAAAACGAACAACCATCTTGTTGTACATTTCTTCCCATCTTCGCTCTGACCTTTCTTGTAATTGTTGCCCTGTTTGTTGGTCCTAAAAAAAATATTAATAATAAAAAATATTAGTAATAATGACAAAAATGATGATCACTGTACTCAGCACAATGAACTGAGCAATTTTTGTTTTTACATCCATGAATTCCGACATCAAACGCAAGTTAAGGCTACACGAAGACAGGGAAATTACAAACTTAGAAAGGGACCTTTATAGAAAAGTTTGGTTTCTTTGGAGCATTGGAGTGTTGAAGAAAGATAACCGTAGAAATCTTAAAATGGACCGTAGATTCTGTCAACGTGGGCAGGGGCAAGTAAGAGAAACAAAATCTCAACCGAATCTTTTTAGAGAGAGAGGATCTCAACCTACGTTTTTTTTAGAGAGATGATCTCAACCGACGGTTTTTAGAGAGAGAGAATCTCAACAGACGCTTTTAGAGAGAGAGGATCTCAACCGATGCTTTTTAGAGAGAGAGAGAGAATGTAGCTGACGGGAAAAATAAGACTTGAAGGTAGAGAGAGAGAGTGTGAGAGGAGGTAAAATGTGCAGGAGAAAGGAGCTCAATTTTTTTTATTTCCACGATATCAACCAGCCAACGAAGCTCTCCTTTGCAGCAGCAAACGTTGCGATCCTGGCTTTCTTCAGATATCGACCCACAAAAGGTTTTTTCGCAGCTGCAGAAACAGCCGATCGCTATGGAAGGTTCAACTTCAGAGATCCGCTTCATCAACAAATTCAACGGAGATTACTTCCACATGTGGAAGTTCAAGATGAGAATGATCCTGATCGAAAAAGAATTGTGGGGGTACATAAATGGTTCAATACCCAAGCCGGTAGAACTTGAATTGCTTTCATCATGGGAAACAAAAGATGGCAAAGCACTTGCCATTGTATCCCTGAATCCGAAAGACACTCAGATTGCTCACATGTCAAACAACACCACCTCCAAAGAAACATGGGATATCCTTACAAGCATCTACGAGACCTCAAATGTGTCCACTCGTCTTTTCTTGAGGAAGATGCTGACACTCAGAATGAGCGAAGGCACCTCAGTAAGCGACCATCTGAACGAGTTCAAACAGTTGCTAAACCAACTGGCTACAATAGGATCACCTATATCAGAAGAAGACTCTACCATGTCTCTTCTTGTCAGTCTTCCATCCTCCTATGAAAATTTAGTATTGCTTCTTAGCAACACTCCTACGCTGTCTCTACAAAAATTGACAACAAGTCTGTTGCAGGAAGAAGTAAGGAGGAAAAGCTTGTCCACGTCAACGAAATCCATGGCACTCTACTCAACCAAGCAGCAGTCCCAAAAGAAGAAAAGCTTCAAGGACAAGACGACAAAGGCAGAACAGCCAGCAGCTTCACAACCACAATAGCAACAACACATCCAATCATCGTCCAAGACCATGCTATTTTGCAGGTACTGCAAAAGAACCAACCATGATATCAAGGACTATCGCATCCTCAAGCATAATGAAGCCAGGAAGAAGATGCAGCAACAGCAACAAGGCAACTCTGACACAGTCAAAGATTCGCAAGAAGATGAGAGAGTGCTAATGGTACAAGATCAACCCAACAGAGATGCCCATCAATGGTATCTCAATTTCAGGTGCCTCTCAGCACATGATGTCATGCAAGGACCTCTTCTCTACACTCACAGCTACAGAATCAAAGTACATCTTCTTTGGTGTCTCCAATTCAAATCAAGTCGAAGGCCAAGGCTCTATTCGACTACAATTCTCTGATGGCATTACTAGACAGCCTAATGATGTACTTTATGTACCCAAATTAACAAAGAACTTATTGTCTATTAGCAAGATCACTGATCAAGGCTATAGATCTTTGTTTACTGCTAGGCAATGTACTATTTTAGATGAGAATTCAAAGGAATCATCTTTGCTTGTAGAGAAGGAGATTTGTACATACGATGTTGCACTTTCAGTGAGTCATTCAGATGCTAATTTATGGCATCAGAGATTAGGACATCTAAACATGCGTTCAATCTTGTATATGCATCATAACAAAATGGTCAAGGACATGAATATAGATGTTACTACAGCTAATCAATCTGTCTGTGAAAGTTGCTTACTAGGCAAACAACCTAGAACCAGATTTCCAAGAGGATAGGCCAGAAGAGCCAAGTCCATTCTGTCACTGATACACAATGACTTATGTGGTCCTATGAGCGTACCTTCCTTGGGTAAGGCTCTATACTTTATTACATTCATTGATGACTACTCCCATTTTACTAGTGTAATGTTCATTAAGAACAAGTTAGAAGCATTCAATTGCTTCAAAGAACTCAAGCAATATGCTGAGAATCAGACTAGTCAGAAAATCAAGGCCCTACAGTCTGGTTCAGAGGGAGAGTACCTATCAAATGAGATGAAGGACTATCTGTCATCATGTGGCGTGCACCATCAGTTTACTACAAGCTACACTCCTCAACAAAATGGAGTAGTTAAGCGGAAGAACCGCACACTGTTGGAAGCTGCACGATTCATGACAACCATGCCCATTTACCTCAAACATTCTGGGCAGAACCAATATCTACGGCCTGCTATCTGTAGAACTACTCCAGCACTAAAGCAGTTGATTTCAAGACACCATTTGAAACCTACTACGGATACAAGCCAAGCTTGAAACATCTACGTGTTTTATGCACAAGTGCCAACTGATCTGAGGAAGAAGCTGGACCTAGTAAGCTGTAAGAACATCTTCATCGGCTACTCAACATCGCATAAAGCATATCGTATCTATGATGTTGATTCAGGTTAGATCTCAATCAGCCGTGATGTTGTCTTTCTTGAAGACAAGTATCACGATTTCAAGCAGAAGCAGCCGATGCAAGAGTATGTCACAGCAGCTCCACCATCCATCATTAGGCAATGACCTACGACTGTTCAGACAAAGGAGTTTGTCTCAACAACTTCGCTTACCATCGATGGGTCTTGAAAGGTAGGTAGCTTAACATTTAATGTTAGCCACTTTCAAGTTGAATATTTCTTGGTTTACAACATTGGAATTCACCCAAGTGTTTTTCATGATGGGAAAGGCTTTGTATATGTCCATTTTACCCTGAATAATTTTCATCCATTCTTGGGCCCTTTTTTCTAGGGGTTGCCCATCCCCAATCATAGTGGAGTGTGATTCAAAGGGTGATCAGTCCTTTGGTTTCTTCTCCCAATTTTTATAGACTCGATTGGGCTTTCTTTATAGACTCGATTGAGCCTTCTTCAAGTTCGACGAGTCCACATTCCCTGGACTGAAAGACGAAAGAGGCCATGAGATCTTCACACTACTGTATATTCAAGAGGGAGATCGAGGACATACATCAAATCAGAATGCAAAGCCCCAGATTCTAGAGCAGCACGAAGCAGAGGACTCGACCCCACGAACAAGAAATGTTCGAGCAGCGACGAAACGAACCTCGAAGGTCTACAAGACAAAGAAGAGCTCCAGACCGCTATTTTGACAAACTTAAATGGAGCGAAGACACGTAGTTCGAGTACTGCAGCTTCACAGAAGAGCCAACAACATACCAAGAAGCTATCCAGAGTCCAGAGGGAGAATTATGAAAGCAGGCAATGTCATAGGAAATCGAGTCGATGAGGCAAAACGAGGCATGGACATTAGAGCCACTGCCAGAAAACAAAAAAATAGTCGACTGCAAGTGGGTGTACAAGAAAAAGCTAAAATCAAATGGCACTATTGGCCGCTACAAGGCAAGGCTTGTCGCAAAGGGCTACACGTATAGATATGGTGTCGACTATTTCGACACATATTCACCCATGGTGAAGATGACAAACATAAGACTACTCCTTGCATACGCCACACAGTACAATATGGAAATTCACCAGATTGACGTGAAAATAGCCTTTCTCCACGGAGATCTAGAGGAGGAAATCTTCATGAAGCAACCTGAAGGCTATGCAGACCCCGACAACAGACAATATGTCTGTCGATTGCAGAGATGCATCTATGGTCTAAAACAGGCATCACGGGCCTGGTACAAAAAGCTTGATGGTCTTCTGAAGTCTCTAGACTTCAACCCTACTCAACCAGACTGTAATGCCTACATCAAAAGAGTAGGAAAGGATTTTGTGATACTGACCATTTTCGTGGATGATTCCCTGATGATAGGAAATTCCTTGATGCTGATCAAAGACACGAAGAGTCAGATTTTTGAAAGCTAGGAAATCACAAATCTTGGAGAAGCAACAAAATGCCTAGGGCTGGAGATCAAAAGAGATCGAACAAATGGCGAAATGCACTTGAGTCAGTTAAAATACGTCAGAAAAGTGCTAAAACAGTTCCACATGGTGGACTACAAAGAGAAAGCCACACCAATGATGGCTGGAGCCAAGCTCACGAAACAGGATTGTCCAAAAACAGAAGAGGAAGAACAGAAGATGGTAGGTATACCCTACCAGAACTTAATCGAGAGTTTGATATACTTGACAATTTGTACCAGACCGGATCTGGCCTTCTCTGTTTATGCATTGAGCCAATTCTGTTCCAATCCTGGTCTAGCACATTGGCAAATGGCCAAACGAATCCTACAGTATCTGAAGGGTACCCAGAATAATGGATTAACCTACAAAGCTAAAAACGAGGAGAAAGGATTTGAATTGCAAGGATGATAGCAAGTCCATTACTGGACGATGTACAATAGCGTGCGGAGCTGCAATCAGCTGGATATGCAAAAAGCAACCCTTGGTAGCTCAATCCTCTTGCGAACCTGAGTATGTCGCAGCCTCGAAAGTGGCGAATGAAGTAGTGTGGCTGCGGATGATGTTGGAGGCAATCGCGATACCACAAGAGGGGCCAAGTACGATGATGATGGACTCCCAGAGTGCCATCTATCTATCCCAGAATCACTAGTCAATATCCTAACCACTTCACCCTCATGTCGTGGTGAATGAATGCAAGAGATGAGAGGAAACCTGGCTCAAGAGTCTGAAATTCCAATAGGGAGAGACGAGTTTTCATGGTAAGTATTCTCTCTCCAAAGAGAGAATATTCTCCTTAGGATCTCCATGTAGCCTATATTAAACTATTGACCTCCTATTCTTGCATTATAGCAGTCAAACACCATGCAAGTGCTCCTATGTCCAATTATAGGTCTGGGCCCTCATATGATTATTAATTATCTTTACAGGCCAAGCTTGGAATGACGAAGCATAACCAATAACCATATACACTTGGAGTGACCGGCTATCCATGTCAGGAATTATTATGAATCCCACATACTGGACATGGATGTAACATAAAGGGAGAAAGAGTAAGTCTCTATCATTATTGTGGATCTAGTGTTAATGGTTGTAGTGCTAATTGCTAGCGTTAATGAATCTTAGTGTTAATGCTTAGTGTTAGACATGGATCATATGCATTTGCTTGATTATGAACTATTCTATTGTTCTCATGGAAACGAATCTCCGCGTGACAACTAGTTAATCCTCTTCATCTCCTTGATGCTTGTGTGCTTGGATCTAGGGTTGACCATATAGAGCTTCATATGGTGTGATCCCTCCAATGGAGCAGACTCACAAAAAGATCTATTTTTTCTCTCGGCCACTCCATTTTGTTGAGGGGTATAAGGACATGATAACTCCCTCTTTATACCATTAGTTTCACAAAACTCTATCATCTTATTGGAGATGTACTCTCCACCATTATCACATCTTAATAGTTTTGTTGATTTTCAAATAGAGCTTTGAGTTTAACAAATTAATCAAACGCCATACTCTTGATAGGCAAAAGATAGATCCAAGCATATCTTGAATGATCATCTATGAATGATATATACACTTTTGCACCTCCATTAGATACATGAGAGAAGCTATGCATATTCGAATGTATAATCTCTAAAGGCGTGGAAGATCTTGTGGTAGACCTTGAGAAAGGTTGCTTGTGAGTCTTTGATAAACTACAAGCTTCACAAAACTTACCACATGTTGACAAATTTTTGGGGAGACTGAGAGCTAACTCCTTTGTACACATGATCTAGCCTAACCTCTTGTGCCATAGCTCCACTTGAGTGATCTTCTCCTTTGCCATGTTCACACTCTCAATAGCAACATTAGCATCCAATTTAAACAATCTTCTGTGTCTAAATCCTTTGTTATGCAATTATCATTCTTCAAAATGGAACAAAGGTATGACACGTGTTCAAGTACCAAAGAGTCATTAGGTTAACCTACTCAAGTCAATTTTGACTTACCCATTAGGTATACCATCTATGGTAGTTAGATCACACCAACTTCCTTGATTTTAGGAGTCAACTCCTAAATTGTAGGAGACTTGACCAAACCTCCTAACTAAGTCCTATAATTAGGATCTAATCTACCTAGGTTGATCTACACACATGGGAACATGCTCTCACACACGTGATTTACAATGCACACGAGAAAAACTATATACAAATCAAGCTAGAATTTGCCAGTTTTCAAATTAATCCCATCTTTGCTAATGACTTATAAATCAATGTGCTTCTCGGGCCCTAACAACGATCTCTACAAAAAAAACAACTCAAACTTGATGGAAAGAATTCGATTCTAGAAATTCACAAAGACTTCACTTGATTTGAATGACTCAAAATAGACTTGTAGCCTTTCAAGAGACTTCTAGTCTCAACCCTCTCACCCTCTCACTAAGATTGAATGGAAGTGTGATGAGTTCACTTCGAATTCTAATCAATTCAAGTGAATGAGAACATAAATAGAAGTTATTTTCCATACAACAACAGTACTCTATGGTATTTCACACGTGTGAATTTGTTCTAAGCTCTCATTAATTGATCATATGACTCAAAGTCAAAAATCTCATCAAGATTATGTGTAGAAAAATTATGGGGATCCTATCATTAATGGAACTTTAAATGCAAGTACAATAGCTCACCACACATGTGAAAAGTACACCTACAACCCACTATCAAGAAACTACCTCAAAATTTGAATCATCAAACTTCAGGTCAATTTGGCCTAACCCTTAGATATACCATCTATGGTAGTTAGATCAACACCAACTTCCCTGATTTTTGGAAGTTAGCTCCTAAATTTTAGGAAACTTGACCAAACTTCCTTTTTAACTCCTATGATTAGGACCTAACTACCCTAGGCCTATTTCTCACACATGGAAACATGCTCTCACATGTGTGGATTACAAAATGTACAATATACTATATGGTTATCAGGCTAATATTTGCCAATTTTCACAAAAAAAATGTCAACCTATACACACAAATATGATATCTTGTACAAGTATATTGAATATGTTTATGCAAGGAATCATGTACAAAAAGTAAACATATGCACATGAAATTGATATTGTATTGAAGATAGCAAAACTATGCACAAATGGGGGGAAGGGGGGGGGGGGGGGGTGCAGATTTGCAAGGAAAGCAACTAGAGAGACCAAATCATTATCAAAAAAAAAAAAACTGACGATGGACAATGGCAATGAAAGTATAAGACCTATCCAAGATCTATAACAAATTTATAAACAATGAAGATATTTCTTCAAATGCTAATTTTTGTAGATTACATATATAGAGGTTGAGATTCCAAAATCATCAAATATGTAACTTTATTGATATATAATCATCTTGCATTTAACAATTAGCATTGTATTTTCTTGAAAACAATGTGTCAAAATCTTTAGCACTACAAAAACCTCATTATAAAAAGATAGTTAAAGTTAGCCAAACAAACTAGAATACTCTTAAAGCAATAAAGAGTTCAGACATACTAGATTTCCATTCACAAAGAGGCTAAAATATTGAGCAATATTATGCTAAGCTTGCGTAAGCCCCCAAACCCACCTTAGTATTGATATGTATCTGATCGGTGTCTTCAATGTCTACAAACTCGTAACATAATGGTACCCATTTTATATTCAACATTTTTCATTTTTGATCATGAAATATAAGGCTAGGCCTTTGCGTTTCTATATTGTATAAAAAAAATGTAGAGATCACATTTTGATTCCACATTAAATTTTCATTTTATTTATCTAGCCAACCTTTATCCATATATTTTGATGAAAAATCATTTGATAATATTTTATAAACAAATAACGTAGGTGTTTGACACATCTAAGTTCTTGAGAATAAGTCTACAATTATAGATATTGGAATAAATGATGCACATTTTTTTATTTAGTATTTATTTAAACTAAATTTTGTATCAATATAAACTTTGTAGCAAAAATACTCGGATTTAATATTATCAAAGGCAATGAAATCATCACTTTAAATACTTGAAAGTGTTCGAAGACTCAAAATTATATTTTCTACTACATGAGGATGCACAAAGGGCATGTTTGAATTCAAATAGACATAACTATTTCTAGAATACTTTCCTTTGGGGTCCCAAAATTTATAATGGAAGCTTTCTAATTGCAAAATATTAGTTCAACTTTTTAATCTGTAGGCATTAAATAATTTTCTAACCACCACTCATTCCAAGTTACATATAAATGTAGTCCAAAGTTGAGCTTTATTTTCAAATTCAAAGTTGATCTTTATTTTCCAATGTCGACAACTAACGTTACTGTGAAACTATATTAGAGAATTTTGATTGGGGGAAATGGATGTCAAAACGTCTCAAAGGCCCTTTTGGAGTATGGACTTTTTCTCATAAAAATGCTTCTACTAACCTCAATAAGATATTATAAACATTCAACTTCATCTCTATTCAATAGACAAAGCTAAAAAACATTGTATTCTAGCAAATACACATGCTATTGCATCAATAGACAAAAAAAAAAAACTATAATTAATCTATTACAATACTGAAACCATACGTACACTCTTTCAACATCTACATCATTTTAAACAACAAATGTAATTTTATAACACGTACTCCTAAGCATCCAAGTCATCTGACAATTAAAGGAAATAATTGCATAAAAGAAAGTCAACTTCCACAATGAAGAGAAACACACAAGTCCTAATTGTCTCCTTGAGCTTCAATCTGCATTGAGCAGAGTATCTAGAGCATTCAAAATATGACTATGTCAGAGTTGAGGCAACAAGCATCACATCAAAGCCTATTTCCATAAGACTTTGGAGCATTCTTCCTCACAACTTTGTTTGCCACCCATATTCATGTGTAGTGAGTTACAATTTTTTTGAACTTCACATCAAAACATTTCAAATATATAAATATGTCAAAGTACATGTGCAACCATACACAAACTATTCGAGAGAAACAAGAAGCAAAACTATGAAAACGATGCAATGCTAGTAAGATGTAATCATGATGAAAGGGAGCTCGCTACACACCATATCCAATCTATTAACTTTGAGAGGCAAAGTGATAAAAGTAAGAAAATTTCAAGGAACATGTAAAAACCTAACGGAGGTGAATATTCAACTTTAGTGAGCAATGAGAATAACATGGAAATCATAATTCAAGCTTACACCAAGCAAGGGCATTCCACAACCATTGAAGATGGAGGAAGAGGGTGTGAGATTTGAGGATGCAATGATTGAAGTCTTCAAATGACAATAGTTGCATATAATCCCATAAATTTGAAGAATATAGAATCAGACATCCTCATATTGAGGTGTCACATTCATTGGCCCTTTTGGACCTCCATGTATAAGGTTACTAGCATGATGACAATTTCAGCTTAAGTCACACCTTCAGTTAAGACCCTGCAAGCTAGACTTACATCTGCAATTTGATAGACTTCAAACACAAAATCTCTACCAAAAAAAAAGGTCACGACAACTACATGTACAAGTATATTGGATTCATACTTGAATCTGCTAGGAATCTTGCAATAAATTTGTCCATACAATATATGAATGGAGATCTATCTTAAACTAGGCAACCATATATAAATTTTATTTGAAAAAAGTATCATAAGATACATCATCCCCACTACAAAGTCATAAAGTGTTACTCCATCATCATCCTTTTTTTGCCACTACAAGACTCAAATATCGAAGTACACAAAGATACAACATTGCCTACACTTTCATTGTAATATTGTGTGCCTAAGGCTATTGTTATTGCCTCATTCAATGAAAGAAGGTGGATGCTTAATTCTGGTCGTGAAAGCTCTATGACTAAAGTGTCGTAAAACGTGGGGATGATTGGCAGCGGAAGCTTGAGCGTAGGCGTGTAGGAACGGAAACGCAATAGTTAGCAGCAAAAATATTCAAGATGAATCATTCATACAAAATTGCGCAAATGAACAATACAATAGTGAGACAAAAAATGGACTATGATTAATATCAACAACGAGTACAATGGCTTGAAGTGATAACTTCAGCTTGTTGAGCGTGATAACGCTGGCTACAGAAGAACTCTAATTATAATGTTAAAACAACACTTACATTGCTTGATTCAGCTAGTAGTATGTATTTACAAGTGTCTTCAAAAAATATCTTACAAGCATTGAATGCTATTTACTCCAGTCTTTGTATATGTACAAAGTGGGTAACCGCCCTTGGGATATTTAGCGGTCTAGTTGTGTTTAGGGTTGATGATAAGTTGGCGACGTCGGTCTGCCACTGTTGGAAAAACCCAAAAAACGTGAAGGTGCCCTTGAACAGAGAAAGCATGTAAATCCCGAAGGTGTGAAAATCCCGAAAGTGCCTTTAAAGCGAAGGCAGAGAAATGCGAAATAATCGACAGTGTCTTTGAAATGGATTTTGGTCACAGTGTTGCATTTTTTTAGAAGGTGCGAAAAACGCGAAAAATACGACAATGCCTTTAAAATGAAATTTGGTCACAGTGTCGCATTTTTTCCGAAGGTGCAAAAAATGCGAAAAATCTGATAGCGCCTTTAAAATGAAATTTGGTCACAGTGTCGCATTTTTTCGAAGGTGCGAAAAATGCAAAAAGGCGACAGTGCCTTAAAACGAAAATGTTCTAAAGGAAAAACAAAATTTTGGAAAAATGCAAAGGTCCGAAACATGTAGTCGGCCTTCGGTTGTTTTCAAACTGCTCATTACTTGAACGATTTGTTAAGGCTGAGCATAAAAAATCTAACACTCCCTCTTAATGTGGATCCTGAAAAACCTTGAACTTCAGGTTTAACATATCGTTAAATCTGAGATGTTGCTCCTTTGATAGAGCCTTTGTGAAGTAATCTGCTGCCATGTAGTTTGTTCTGCAGAAAACCAATGCTACTTATTTCGATATGTTTTCTTCGAGAGTGAAATCTCGGATTGAGAGATAGTGCTATTGTGCTTTGATTGTCAGAATAGATTGTTGTAGGAAGTGTTTGTGCAAGGTCGAGGTCTGCAAGCAGTTGCCTTGTATCTTTCTACTTGTCACATGATGTCTCGTTTGATGGGATTCTTGGGAGATATATCTATTTCATGTCATATGAGAGCGAGTAACAAGATTTCACATAGTCCCTCTTGACAAGTCAAGACCAAACCCTTTGAACCCTTCAATTTATAGCATAACAGGTAAAAACAATATCGTGTAAAATTTAACAGTACATAGTACCATAAAGCGAAGCATGTTTTAAGACACCCAGCTGTTACCTACCACCATTCCACACAACAAAATGGCACAAGTTAGTCGCATGAGGAAGACAAGTGTCATAGTTGAGCATCAGTTGTCATCCATGTCCGAAACAAGATTCACTACTTTATCAACTTAATTGCAATTAAAAAGGTATGTCCAATCTCCCCAATCGTGCAAATCATAACTTAGCAATACATTATGTCCTTTAACGAAGTCATATCAGGGCAGAAGCCATACTGATCAGTAAAAGAGCAAAAAGAATGTATTAGGTTCACATATACCTTCTACATGTAAGCAGCTATCTTTCATTACGCAGACGAACAGAGACTTGACAATGGCCATAGCGTTGGATACTAGAGCAACTTCGTGCTATACTATGTTGAAAATTTCAGAATTCACACGTGGGGGAAATGTCCACAAGAGTGACTGATCTTAATTAAGCTTTGTGATCTATAACCTGATTCTAGATTGATCAACAAAATCTAGTTCAAAAGAAATGGCTAATCCACAATCTAGCATGCTAATCAACAGAATATAATAGCAATGAATCAAAGAATGAATAAAAATACAAGATTTCAGTGTATGAGCATTAGCCTCAACACGAAATCTACATGCATGTGTCCATTAGAGTGATTGCATGCTTTGCATGTCACTATGGAAACTTAGGACATTATGCATTTATTGTGGCTCGAGTTTCTACAAGGTCATAATTGACCAATTCCATGTGAATCTCTATATGCATGTCAAACTAGACATTGTCAACATTATTGCATATCATACTAGACCAACTATACTTTATGCATGTCAATGAAATTTGATCTACCTAACCCAAACTTGCCCTATTCTACAAGGATATGTGCTCAATTCACATACCTTGGATATGTACAAAATATTTACATGGGTAGGATCCCCAAACATTAACAACAGATGATAGATATGTTTTACAATTTTTAACATACTAGCCCCATGGATTTTCCATAACACATTTCTGGGAGTCCAAGCATTGAACATCTTGGGCAATTCCATGCCATTTAAGTGTACCATAGTCGAGCTCCGTATGAGTACGTGACATTACTTGTAACAATCGGACTTTGAATTTTTTTTTTTTTGTGATGACTCAAACCCATGTCAATTTATACACATGCAAGCACATTCTAGATTTACTACTTAAAAACCATTATAAGCAATGCTTGTAGTTTTATCATGCATGCATGAGTTTGGCCGCAGTAACGAGTTAGGCTACCCACCATGTCGGTGATATTCCATACGGCATCGTACCTGCATGAGAGGTGAAGTCATTTCTTGTTGGGTTAAGTACCATGTCATTTGCTTTCATGCTGTGGTCAAGTGTACTTTATTTTAATAAGAATTAGATGTATTTCTTAAACCTCATGGAGACTTCACCAATAGTCACTTACTTGTTTTCCCGAAGATTTATAACGTAGCAATCTACTCTTTGTGAGCATTCCATTCTTTACCATACCCACCATATACAGATAATCAGTTTTGTAAACACGTCTTCTCAAGAGTATCATAGCATACCAAGCATTCTTTATACTGCTTCCTTTCTCGTAATCATAGCCATAATCATACTAGTTATCAGAGGCAGATAGCATCACAATTTCTATCATACTAAACAAGCATACACCTGGAGCCATCATATGTAGCAAGCTACGAGTGTAGCAATAGCATTCATATCATCCACATTTATGCTATAGCTTCTGGTTTTTCGGGAAACCATTTGAAAGGACAGCGGTCCATCGCATTTTTTATGGCCTTTTATACTGAAAAATGCGTGGAGCAATGCTCATACATAAAGCTATACTAAATCGCAGATGGTATTGAGATTCTTGAGCCACAAAAAAGCGCTAGCCAACGACCAATCTCCCATCAGAGAGGGTGCTGGCCAATGACCACTTCCATATCATTTTTGTGCAAAAATGTGATAATCATTATCATATGCTAGCTCGTTGTCCACCAGCGCCCACTATAAGCATAGAAAGGTTGGTGTAATACCTATGAAAATGCCCACTTCTGCTCCTTGAGTCAGCGTTTGATTGTAGAAGTATCCAACCAAGAGTTTGCAAGCCAGAACTTGCTATTATACAAAGGTAATCACAGCAAACTGTGAGCATTCATTCTACACCATAAAGCTTAGCATATATCCTCCTTTAACGGAGAGTCATCATTGCACAAGGTAGCGATAATATCCTTACCTTTGTTTGCGATATCGTTCATACGATTACTCTTCCAAGAACATTCACAAGCCTTCTCTTCATCAACAATCACAGTAAGGTAGAGCACCGGGAGAACAAGAGTAAGAGAGAGAGAGAGAGAGAGAGAGAGAGAGAGAGAGAGATAGAGAGAGAGAGAGAGCATGAAGAGTGAATAATGGGGTTGTGTGATTTTCCTATTTATAGAAACTAGAGAACACTCAGGAGTACTAAGTGCAGACTACTATTCACCGTTAGATTGAATGTCCATAATGTGCACAAACCCTGGCCATCGAAGGATTTCCAAGTTTTTTTTTGGTTTTGTGGGGTCTTCCAACATAGTAAGGCATTTTTAGGCACTTTTGTGAATAAGGTTTATGCGAGACACATGCATTCCACAGAAACTCGTGAAGCGAATAGAGTAGTATATGTATGTGACAGAGCCCATGAGAGAGAGAGAGAGAGAGGGGGGGGGGGGGGACCAGAGTAGGTGCATGAATAAGACAATAAAGAACTACAAGTGGCATAGTTATGAGTGTTTGTCCTTTTCTAGAAAGGAGAGGGTGGTGGGCAATAAAAGGGAGCATGGAGTGTTACATTCTCAGAGATACATGAGCATCTATAGCACATAGGCTATCATTGTCTGTGTGGAATATGATTGAGCTAATCCTTCTCCAATGGTTCACTATAAGTGCACTTGGGCCACCTCTCAAGAAGACTTTTTCTTGTTGGTGTGAAGGACATTTATCATCATCCTTCCTTTTCAAGAGGAGAGCAACATCACTATATTAAGGGTTGAGTTCGTTTTTGGTCCATGAGTTTTCATCTCTATTATATTTACCATCACTAGAATAGTTCCACTTCAAGCACCATCATGTCCTTGGACATATCCCAATGCAACTAGGGTGAATGTGATCTACTAAAAGAGAATGGCTTCTCGTTGGAACCAAAAAAAAAAAAATCACACGATGACACACAACGAGACCAAAAAAAAAAGTACACAATGATACACACATTAACTTATTCAAAAGTATGAGCCATCGACTTCAACAAGATATCCTCATTTTTGGGTGTGTAAAACCCTGGATATCACCACAATTTTAGGGGTGTTTAAGATGACGATAAAAACATCGATCCAAAAAATTTCAATATGGTATAGTATTACTTGATTATGGACCAACAACTACACAAGGCTTGGACACATGATGTTATGCATATGGGCACAACGGAGTTCTTGTTACCAATGTAGGGTTGAAGCTTCTTGCTCCATAGAGCCCATGTGAAAATTATGTGAAATCTAGCTTGATATTTTTACATTTTGATGTACGAATGTAAATCACACGTCTCCACGAGGGCTAAACCTAGAATGGATCCCATGATAAGTTTTTCCATATAGAAATGGAGGCAACACTAACAAAGTTCCCACGTGTGAGTAGTAGACCTATTTGCATTAGCCAATTCATGCTTTTTCAAAGCAATGTGAAACTAGACAAAAGCTAGTCATGTAGAAGCATGCCAAGTGGCATCATGAGGTTGGGCCCCAATTCCCTCATGACTTGTAGAAATCAAAATGCATGGTTAGGATAGGCAAATAGACATCCATATCGAGTCCTATGAGGTGTCATAAAGTGTAGAAGTGCAAAATTACAAGTGGTGCACCATTGGTCAAAAACTCATCACATTGACTTTTGAGGCCCAATCAAATTTTGAGGTACAAATCATGAATCCAACCATTTTTAGAGGTCACCACATGCCTAATGGAGTAGGAGCTCGAGCTACCACTATATGGATGTAGAGTTTCATTGTACTTGATGAATTTTCAGAGTTAATCAAATTTTTGTCTTGCAAACTTTTGGTCTATTCTCTCTCTACCCAAGAGCTTGAATGCTTTCTCTCTCTACCCAAGAGCTAGGTGCTTGTTTGGCTTTTCCGTAACGAGATTTACTTAATTTTTTCAAGGATATGCATGAAACTTGCTTGACTTTTGAATGATGATTGCCTTTGTGTACAAGAGCTCTTGCCTAGATTCAAATTGTGTTTGATAGCTCATCAAGATCCAAGTTTATCAAGAGTAATTTGATAGTGTGCAAACTCGCATGCATTTAGGTCGTGAATGATCTATTCAACGGCCTCAAAAATCACTTTTTTTTACAGCCCATACCTTTTAATGCTAGAACATTGAGATGCCAACTTTGTAATGCAACTCCTTATTGAGCAATGAAGTACCCCACAACATTATGCAATTGTATATTTTACACATTCAATTTACATGAATGACCATCCCCATAAGAGTAGACATTCACAAATTTGGCATAGAATAATCTATGCAAGATTTGGTGCAAACCTTGGCCTCAAACATCGTCATTGGAAAGCCTCAGAGGATTCCAAAGCAAATTGCAAAAGATTTTATGCCTGAAACCATATCACATGGAAGAAATCCAAGATATTCCAAGTACTATTTGCCTGAAACCACAACCAACAATAAGAGGTTACAACCTCAATAGTAACGGCAAGAAAAGAGGTGTGAATAAGGGATTTAACAAAAGATATCACTTATCTTAAGTACTTGAAAACACATTGTGTGTACAATTTCTTTCAAGGATCCCTCTTCTCGAATAAAAAAACATGACAACAACATATATTTAAATGTTCAAGATATCCACTTTGATTGCTTCATGGGTTGATGTTGTGAAGAAAATGCAGCCTGCAAAGAATCTATAGCACTTTGATGTTGCTCTAACCACACTTTATAAGTTTGAGGCTGGGTGAACATGGTTGCGTCACACGATGGAATCCACATATAACTACTTCATGAGTCTAGAAGCCCCGTACACATGGAATACTTCATCATTGGCTTGTCATCAGTTGACTGCATTCCATACAATACGCACTTTACTTTTTCAAGAGCAACAAACTTGGCCTCCCACCATGGCCGAGTTGGATAGTGTTACACGTGGCAATGATGACCGAAGCTCAAATATCCTAGTCTATGCATAGGTGCAAGTATTATGTAGTTTTCGACTTCTGCCCTCGCAAAAATTGTAAATACCTCTAGTTAATAGTATTTTGCCTTGTGCCATACAAGAGAGAAAAGGAGTAACAAGCTTGAACATACATGAGAACACATTTATTCACAATCGGTGTGCACACAAACTATTCCACACCCAACCATGCAGGCAAAAATTTTAGCAGTTTTGCAATGATTAACATCTCAATGCAGAAACTTCTTCATGCTTTCTTCCAAAACATTGAACAAATTCAACTAAAACTAATTCAAATTTTGTGTGTAACAAAAAAACTCGTAGATCACCACTTCCTCATCCAATGGAAAATGTTGCTTTCTAGTAATCCTGTACAGTGACTTTTTCATATTTCACGCTCAAAAAAAAACTTGTCGAACTCACATAATTTACAAAACATACTTCAAAACACTTTCTCCAAACTGCAGTACTTCTGAAACTATCAATGATGCTAAATTTACAACCATTAGCCTTCGCATAAAATGAATGTCTTGAAGCTCTGATACTTCACTGTCTGTGTTCGTTGATGACGTTAGGTAGTTGATCATGGCTAGCAAGTACAATTTCAATTTGTCCATTACAATCTTAGAAACCCGTTCCGACCGTTTTGGGTCGGAAGGTACAGTACGTTCTGGAACATACTGGGTCAGAACGTTTTTTTTTGGGGGGGTCTGAACATCTATTACAGCTGCAGCCACCTGTAGAAAATCAAGTCCATTCCAGGGATGGGCGAGCCATAGAGAATGAAAGGAAATCAATAAAAATCATTCAAGCTAATCTGAAGCTTGAACCAACCAGGAAAACATAACTGGTCATAGTAACTTAACTAGGAGGTCAACACAAACACTTCTCATGCGCAATACAAGTTGTCAAATGGAAACTTAAACCAAAATATTGGCATTCTATAGGAGGATCATTGGTTTCAATCCTCTTCAACTCCTGCTAAATGATTTGAAATGTGAATAAAGTACATCACGAATTTCAGGAAAGCCAAAAAATACATGTTGAGAGTTGTTTGCTTGTCACTAATCTGTTAAAGGGCAAGCATAGGCGTAGGAATTCGCTACAGAATACTTATTACCCCTTTTGAGATTCTTGAAAAGGTCAAGCAAGTCACCTATAAAGTTATAAACCATCGATGCCCATTCTGTTACATAAATAATTAATTGAGCTTAATTCCTTCAATGTGAAGCGTGTCCAAGATGGAACAAAATTTACAAGATCCAAACAAGCCAATGAATAAAAAAATGGATCTGGGCAAGATATTCATGCAGCTTAATCACTGATACGCCATCAATGTATGGTCGCAGCTGCATCCGGATTGTCCAGAAGTGAAGAGTCAATTCCCTCTAATGACATCTGAAGCTTCACTGCCTGAAAAAAAAAAAAATGAGCTTCTTCAAAGATTATTAAGCTCAGCTAAGTTTGATAAAAGATAGACCACCGAACAAAAATGCTCTGACAGCTCTCAGTGCCAGTTTCATCTTCTTGATACTTTCAGAACCCGAATAAATGCCAGTGGACTCTGACATAATTTTGTTCAAGCTGGGATGATGATCTAGCCAATCTTAACTAGCTTCAATAAGGTCCAGCACAAAAAGATCAAAGGATGAGAAATACACCTTGCTGAACAGATTTGGAGACTATTTAACATCAGTGCCTTACAACTGAAAACCCACGAGGCAAATTGCAATGCCTATACCATTTGGCACAACAAGACAACACCATCTTGGCAGCGTAGAAACTTGTAGTAATAAAATTTTAACATCTTCTAAACTAAACAAGAATAATTCAGATCTAAATTCAAATTGATTTAAAAAAGATTAGTGGTTCAAAACTCCGCCAAATAAGTTGAAAGGACCATAAAAAAATTTCAGCTTTTCAAAAAAACTATTCCTGGAAGAAAGTGGGGAGGGAGTTTGAAAGAAATCTAGAATTGGCATGGAAATTTAGAGTCAATTCAAATATATTAGAAAGCCAAAGAATCAAAATTTGTTGGAAGTAAAGAACCCCATTTTGCTTAAGATTCCGACATATAGAACCAACTCCAAATGTATGAAACAAAATCAAAAAGTAACTGCTTCACTCTCCGAGGCGGGCCTGAGCCCTTTTCCCCATGAACAGCCAGAACACTCTTAAACAAAGAACATTTTTCCTCCCACAACACACAATGTCTATTGTGCATCCAATAACAGCTTGACTCCTTGTCGCAAGTCCATTTCACACATATTGTTGTTCATAGAGACACATGAGATTTCTGATATAGGAAATTCTACAGATCTGAGCTGCTCTACCAGATTTCTACCAACAGCGAACAGCTCACAATGTTCAACATAAACCTAAATTAAAAAACCGAGGTTCTGTACGAGAACATGGGACACTTTCCCATGTTCCGAATAGAACGTGTATAGAACAATCTTCAGAATGAACCCGTTCCATACACTACAAAATTATGGTTGTGTGGACCCATGGAAAAGCAACTGATTCAAATTGCAATAACACAGACTGTCCATACAAGACTTTTCATACAAGATAACACAAAAATAATATAAGCTCCTCACTAATTTGACAAAAAGTCAACTTGAGAACCTCACCACGTCTGGAACTCCAACATGCAACATCTTGAAAAACCGTGAATACCTTGGATCATCCTTCACCTGGAACAGATAGTGATACAAACAGAAATCATATTATGGAAACTTCATTATGTTCTTGACACAAACTTCACCTATTAGCTTCTGCAAGAAGATGAGTATCTTAGTATCTCAACAAAAATTCTAGTGTAAAATAGTTGTTAGCTCAAATCATCGGAATTGGTATCAAATAAAGCATTACGCAACATATAAGATTCACTAAGCAATCTCCAACTAAGAACTCAATGTCATTCATTAGAGTTTACAAGTAGAGTATAATCAAGAGATATTAGCTCATGATTTTTGTTTCTTTCTTGAGTTCTTTGTAGGATACTCATTAAGAATCCCAGTTTGGGTGGGGATCAATCATCAATGTCTAATCAGTATCCTTAGTTGGAGACTACCATTTGCTCATCATATACATTTTATTGTTCTTATGTGATGCCACATGTGTGATTGTGTTCATAGGTTATATAATTGATTGATCAAATGCTCTTGAATCTTTTGTACAAGGCTCTATTGTAGTTCTTTTTAAAGATCTATGACTACCCTTACTGGACGTGATTGATGTTCATTCGATATTCTTAGTTGGAGATTGCTTGATGCCCATCATTTATTGCCATTTTGTATCACATGTGATACTGTGTGTGAATGTGTTCATAACTTACCCACAACCTATCAGACGCTATCTGGACCCCTGAGGTTCATCATAAAATAGGCTTTATATAGTTGACCAGCCTAAAGAGGAAGTTCAAGAATCTGGGCCAAATAGGCCACAGAGAAATGCACAATCCATTTTCTACAAAGGAATTGATGACCCTCTTTGGTTAGAGAAGATAGTATCAATATATGTAATGGACTGCATAGATGGCCACCATCCAACGGGTTTACCTTAATGCAGTTGATTGTATTGGATTTCAGATCACCATCCACTTTGTTTGGAACTAAATGCAATTTATCAGACCTCTATTTGGAAATTTGAACATCAATGCAACAGAATAAGGTTTGTACCCCAAAAACAAGCTGTTTATACAGCAAATTTGTTGCACGATGCAAAGTATGGTGGTGATAATTGGCTAGTGAATATGACAGTTTCTACAAATCAATTGTGGAAAGTGTAGAAAACTCCAAAAGCAATAAAGGTTTAAAGAGTAAAAATGGACTATGTTCCCAAAAATCCTTGGTTTGCTGAAGAATGTAAACAAGATAGTGTAGGGGCTGCCCATGCTTATAAGCACTTGCCTTCCAAGAAAAATTTGCTTTATTTAAATTCGGAAATTGGTTTTAAGAGCTTTTGGAAGAGAAACTCCTCGATAAACCTACAAGTCCATATAAATGATATTCAGCAAGAATTGTGGTTCAAATGCACACTTAAGTTGTGCAAAGCTTAGGAAATTGTGAATATTCCAGCACTTAGCCAGATATATGGACACATTTTCACTGAAGAAGAAGTGGACTAAGAGCTCTTCTGATGGCAAGGCTTAAGAAATGAACGCGCTCCAAGCTGAATTTTTCAAAATGGGCGAAAAGGTCCCCTATATACTAATTTGGGCATTCAAGCATTGATTGATGAATTCCCTGACATATGTTCTCATAGCATAAACGTCCCTTTCTTTAAAAATGGTGATAAGAATTATCCTTCCAACTGTAGGACAACTCTAATTGGTTCTTTTCTTGCAAAACTTTGAAGGAGCATGGTGCACAAGAATCTCAGTTCTCTAAGAGCTATTATTGAGGAAAGTGACAGAAAAAAACAAAAGTTTTATTTGTTGCAAGGTAATTTTTTGTAAAGCTTCTGATACGATTTCAAGGGGTAAATCATCGCAAAGACTGGAAGAAATGGATCTTTACATGGAATTAAGCCAGAATATTGTGAAGTTCTACGAAAAAGCGACAGCAAAACTGCATAATTCAAAAGGCATCCTGCTGAACTTTTAAAAACAGAAATATAAATATTGTAAGTTTTAGACTCACAAGGAAACCAAGAACCTTGTACATTGATTTAAAACTAAAGTAAGAAAGAACCTTGGGTAACTGCTCAGATCTAGATGAACCAACTGCCATGGACTCCTCGTAATGAGAATTTGTTGCCGAAGACGACGATAGAGATGAACAGCTACACGTAGTTCAATTGACAAAGTCAACTCTCTCTCTCTCTCTCTCTCTCTCTCTCTCTCTCTCTCATAGCTTTATTTACAGCTTTGGCATGGAAAAGACATTAATAAAGCTTGCTTTCTTTCTTTCTTCTCTCTCTCTTTCTCTAATCTCCCACTCCCTTTCAAAATTAACCCTTACAAGGATCTTAAATCTAGTCAATTGCACTAAATTCATACGATACATCTTGTCAGGGGCAGGTGAAGAAGATGATGCAATAGAAACAGAAGAGGAAGTGGAGGGGGGGCCCTATTGATGCAACAGCACCAGCAGCAGCCATTGCAAAGGCAATTTGTGATTCCGATATGCCATCTTCGGAAGTAGAATAATGTTCTTGGGGTATTAATTCTCCAGTGGTGGAGGTGTCAAAATGTAGTGGTGGGGTGGGGGAGGAGATGGAGGAGAGGGGGAGCATGGGCTCCCCCTCATTTCTCTTGCCATAGAGAGGTGGGGATGAGAAAGCTGAATGTGGACACCATAACTGGGGAGAGAGAGAGAGAGAAGAGAGAGAAGAGAGAGAGAGAGAGTACAATAAAACATTGTAATAACCTCCACTCAGACGAAAAGAAGTCTATAGGAATAGAAATTAGAATAAACTATATCATAGAGCTAAACAACAATGCTTTTGCAATTATGAAACAAAGGCGTGCACATCTAAATATAAGAAAACACTAAACAATCAATTAAGCGCCAAACACATAATAAATTACATGGTGCTTTCTTATGTTGAGAGAGACACACAAACACAATTTGCAGCCTCTATGACTTGATATGGAAGCTTTTGCAATTATGAAACAAGGTATGCACATCTAAACATAAGAAAACTCTAAACAATCAATTAAGCGCCAAACACACAAAAAATTACATGGTGCTTTCTTATGTTGAGAGAGACACAAACACACTTTGTAGCCTCTATGACTTGATATGGAAGCAGCCACACCTCAAAGCATCAGTATGGACAACTGCTAGCTTTTCCGGTTCCCTATCTGTTGTGAAATGATGGACAGCAGGACGCGTAGTTGAATCCAGCACATTACCCGCTTTCTCAAGGCCATCAACGCTCATCAGCTTAGCCTCCAGCAGTGAAAGAGTAGCTTCCAAACGAACTATTCTCCTGTAAGTAGACATAAAAAAGACAATGAATAACACATAAATTTCAACTTATCAGAATACGTGTTGGTTGATATCACAGCAAATACAAACAATTGAAGCAAAATATTAACTGTTACAAGACCCAAAGTCAATTCAAACTTGAGGTGAGTATGTTTCAGAGTCGTACTGATGAACATCAGCAAGCTTTTGCTCACATATGGCTGAAAACTTGTTGAGAAGACGAACCGTATGTATGATAAACACGTTCACCTAGCAGTACCCACCAATCATGATTGTTCCTCCACTTAGGATGGGCTTCCTACAAAATTTCATAGAGACAAAACAGCCACTCTTTCTCAGCTACAAACTGAATGACATATCACAGGTGCTCTCTCATAATAAGTCACAACTTTCTTCGGACTGCCTTACCCAAATGGATCGGAACACATCTAAAGGGAGATCACAATGGCCAATCAATATACTCGAACCAGGTCAAGAAAACCATCTGAAAATAAAACCAAGCAAAACAAGCAAAGATAGTACCAAAAAGAGTGTCCTTTCAAAAGGAACTGGAACATTCGCCTCCTTGTCCATAATGCCTCTTCCAGATTGACCAGATATAACTGCAAGAAATAGGACAAATAGATTAGGTACTACAGGACCAATGGGTAAAAATATTAAGCAAATGCATCTTACAACCAAAACCACGGTCTACATTGCCAGGTGCCTGGAGGCTTGAATGCAATACTCTTTGGTCTGGGTATTTGGTACGGCATGGAATGATGTGCTGGACACCTTTAAGGCCTAAAAATCATGAAGTTCTATTAGGACTAGGAGGTGCCTTGTGCCCTGAACAACAAGGAGAAGAGAGTGAAAGAAGAGGCTGTGGAAGGAGCACAAAAAACCATGAGTACTGAAATCTCTTCGTCCCAGCATAGGAGAGAACATAGGTACATGCCAAGGATAGAGAGAAATAGTAACAAAAAGTTCTCGAGTGATTTTTGCAAGCCACTGATCTCGTGCTTGTTGAACTTATAAACCTAGTTAAATAAGTAGTACATGGCACATGGTCATAATTGGGTCCAAATTTTTAAGGTCCATTTGAGTTTGGTAGACCCCCATGCACATGTGCATGGGGGAGAATAAGTTAGATTGCCACCTATCATGACATGCATGCAACATGCAAGTAGACATATGCATGCATAAGAAATTAGACACTTGACATTTGCATGCCAACAACCATTGTACATTCACAAAGTCTATTTAATAGAAGCAATCACCCTCCACGAGTTGGAGAGAGAGAGAGATTGAAACTCTTCCATTTTCATTGTGCTGATGTCTTCTTGCTCCATTCTTCATGTAGGAACTCGCTGCTGGGACAGATCTGGTATTTTAGGTGTTTCTCCCTCATCACTCATCCAAATCTGATGAGATCAAGTGCAAATTGATTGTAGGAGGAGGGCGCTACCATTCATACCATTTCCACTTCCATTTAATGCATTTCTGGAGCCAGAACAGCCATCAATCATTTGTGATTGGGCGCTGCCTCAGTTTTGTAAAATCTTTCATTTCTACTTGCATGTCTATTGCAT
Source organism: Diphasiastrum complanatum (assembly GCA_029204225.1). Classification (NCBI taxonomy): domain Eukaryota; kingdom Viridiplantae; phylum Streptophyta; class Lycopodiopsida; order Lycopodiales; family Lycopodiaceae; genus Diphasiastrum; species Diphasiastrum complanatum. The sequence continues at coordinate 6,216,518 of CM055114.1, forward strand.
ATCAAGAATTCAGATTGCATGTTTCATTCCTAGCTACGTTAGAATCAAGTAGACCTTGAAATCAACATTACTAGGGTCCTGAGTTCATAATTTCAAGCTATTCTAGCATCATCATTTTACAACAGTGCTAATGTAACTATAACAATCCCTTTCAACGATTCATTAATGAGAGCAAAGAAGAAAGCCATGCACTTTCTTCTGGCTTCCATCCACCCATTTGTGCATTCCATAATAGTGGTATATATAGCATGTGAATATCCACTTATACAAGGGTTGAAGTTTGAACTTTGAACCATCCCTTTGACATAGATGCTCAATTAGATGACATTTTAAAAGCTCTAACAAGCTTCTCAACTTTGAGGCAAGCCGCATTTCGCTGCAGTATTTTGTCCTATTTGAGTGTCACCTTCCTATTTTAGGAGCTTATCCAATGTCCATGGCAAAAGGAAATTGTTGCTAGTCACGATTAGCGATGCAAGAGACATGCAGGGATAAATGGAGCCATTAGATGGAGATGATTAATGCCATGACTACACAAGTCTTTAGGCTAATTGCTACAGGGCCTAAATGTCTAAGCTAAGTGCTTGAAATGTGGTGTTCTCCAGCCCCTCCTTGTCAAGTGCAGGATGCACCAAGCCAACCTCTTCTATTGAAAGGCCCTCTAGGTCATTTCCTTCCTCCATAACCATCCAAGCCCACCTTGGGTGAGGAGAACCCGACGAAGCCTTCTGTAACAGTAGGGCCCTATATGCCTATCAATGGCACATAAAGAGGCTCCAGTTGCATCAAGTGTAGCAGGCATGGCAATGTAGAGGACCCAAAAGAGCCTATTTTGAAATCAAATCCGGCATTCCTTACGACATGACATGACACGACATCAAAATGCCACAAGATTAATTGCCTATGTATATATTTGGTCTACAATTCAGATTGACAGCCACACAGATGTTCAAACCGGTATTGGTTACAATTGTGATGCGTGGTTTCTTCAGACATGTAATGTGGAAAATCCAAACAAAAAGTTGGTTACATGAGACCTAAATCAGCTATGCTGAGAGTGATCTAGGTATATGTGCTCCATCATGGTTTTGGCAAAGTCAAGGTTTACAAGAGGTCCATCTAATATTTTGGTGTCTTTTTATTAAATACCATGGTTCGTCTAACTTGGGATGTATCACAAGGTGGTCAAGAAAGATGGAAGATTGAATTACATTGCAAATTGCAATTTTGAATGTTGTTATATCTAACATGTCACAAATTGTGAACACCACCACTAGTTATAAAATTATGAAAGAGTTGTTGGATGAGAAATGCTCTAACAATGTATCAGCTTTATAGGCACAACTCATTGTATCAACAACAGTGCTCACTCACAACAAAGTAGATGTGAAATTGCCAAGTTTAACACATTTAGTTGATGAAATAAGTGATTCCTACTAGAAATCTATCATTTGTTGTGTTAGAACTCATTTTACCAGCAAGGGCCACTTTATACTATATAATAATAATCAAGAGTTGGTAGTAGATTTGCAGGTGAAATGATGCGAACTTTTTTATCATGTTTTTGCAAATTTGAAAAGGCTGCAGTGCTACACCATCAACTTGATTTAAGAGATAATAACTCACATGGGAAGAACTTTACGGCCGCCTTTTCTCTGAGAATGATTCAACCTATCAAGTGACCCTACTTTCCTCTAACATTGCCCAGTTTTTATACATCTTAACACCTTCTTAGGGGTCATTCTTACATCCTAACTTGCATCAAGATGAAGAAAAATAGCAACAGTAGATGAGCTTTTCACAAGCCCATTCATCTTTTAGTTCACTTGTAGCACCCCCTTTGGATGCTTTGTTTTAGGCTTCCAACATATTGATAGCTACAATAAATAAATTCTATAAATACAAAAAATATAACGCATATGAAAAATATATAATTTCCAATAAGATTTGATTATTGTCGACTATTAGTTCAGGCATCCTTGGACAACATACCTCCAAAGCTACAAGTGCTTGCACCCATATTTTCTCACAAGATGAATCGGTGAGTGCACATGAGGAGACCCAAAGAACATATGTCACTAGTGCATACACATGGCACAACAATCTTTCAATCCAAAATGATCGGTTGCCATTGAATGCAAATCTTAAGGCCAAGCATAGCAAGGTGTGGATAGAGAAGATAAATAAGGCAATACTAATAAAGACTCTTGCAATGCTCGAGTTATGCATGATTCTTCAAACCTCTCATGCCACCACCCACAACTTCGCTAGATGATGAGATATTCGATAATTGTTTATTGGATCATCAAGAAAAAAGACATGTCACAGAGCCAACAAAGGCAAAACCCACACCATGAGAGGTTCTAATAAAGACAATATGAAGTGTTACGAACGTCCAAAGGTCTTTTTTCATTTTTTTTTAATGCAAGTGCCTTAATCCTACCTCCTCAAACACTAGCTATCTACAGTGCCAAAAATTCTATAATGCCTTGAACTTGCCTCCAATGAATAAATGCCTTGTCATGTGCCAATCTTAGAATTCAAACATCTAATCCATTCTTAAACATCAAATTAGGATGGCAAAACAAGGAATCAAGAAATCATTAAACTAGATAAAACTGGCAAATCCCCACCAAATTAGACGAAGTAAGATAGCATTCTTCATTATTATTGATCATTCGAAACAAATCTAGAGCATGATCAAGCTCTAGCACATGAACTACCAGTACATCAAGCACGATTTGAAAGAGAAGCTTCAAGAACACAAAATTTGGGCCTTATTTAGCTAAAATGGGCATTACAACCATTATTACAATCCCGCCAAATATAGCGTGTTGTTCAAGCTATCTTATTAACTATCCTATTCACTAACTCTATTCTAAGTTAGCTCCATTACTATATATAGCATTGCAATTATTAAGCTCATGGGCTAATCACATGTAGTACATGACACTCCCCCTACTTAAGATCATCAAAAATGAAGATCGTCTAGTCTTTGTCGAGTGCCATGCTCCGTGAATACTTTGACAGTAGTGAGATTGTCACTTCAATTGCCCCACGAGTATTCCTTCCCTCCTTGAGATCATTTGCATAAAAAAATGATTAACAATGTGAGGACCAATAATGTCGAGTGACATAAAGAGAATATTCTCCATTTCCATCATTTTCTTCACTCTCATAGGGTCTTCAAATGCCGCATAGTCAACGTCACTGTTTTCAAGTGAAATTGTCTTTCGACTTTTTCAAGATCATATAAGCGAACCATAGGCTCATGCTGGTCCTCAGTTCCACATTGCAACTGGTATTGTTCATCCACGCTCACTGCTTCAGACTCCTCCCAGTAAGCTTGCAATACTAAGCCTATCCATATCTTCACAGCCACCTAGGATGGCAAGTGAAGCCTGACCATAACTTGCAAACGTTCTCTGGCTGGAGCAGCCTACAATTCATGCATTACACTCTTTGACCGATACATCGATCAAACTTTTGTTGGCAGCTTCTGTAAGATGGATGGGATCTTAGGTGTAGGCTGTTTTTTATGAGCGCTATACTATTTACTCACACGCAACGGGTACAAAAGCTACTATGAAATGCTAACTAGAGGCCCGAAATGTGGAGACAATCAAAATAAATTTGCTCCATATTGAAAGTATCCACATTCAAGCCAAAAAAAAGACCTAATGACGCTCTTCAGTTTTTGAAACCCCAACTGAAGAGTCAAAAGGCTGAAACAAGATGCCTGTGATAGGCAAGCCAGCCTTCTAACGGCGGATGTGCAAGAAGCCCTGAAGATGCAAATCGAGTAGCAAAAAAGAAAGAAGAGGTGCAAACCGAATCGATTATGATTTTTGGAACTGATTATCAGCCGAATCGTGAGGGTTTTCAAATACAGAAAGCTACTGTGCGAAGAAAACATGGCATCATAATGCAAATAAACTAAAGATCATCGGCATGCGTCATTGATATGAGAGAAACCTAACCTCGGCACAGCGATGGCGATGGTGACCTATATCCAAGATCCCGCTCCTTCTTCTTTCTTCTTCTTCTTCGTCGTCTTCGTCCTCCTCGTCCTCGTCCTTTTTATTTCGATGGGGATTAATGGCACGACGTATTTTCACGCCCCATCACTCGATTCTGGCCACGTGGCAACCATCATTGACACGTGGCACCATTCAAGAGTTTGCACAAAATCCAGTAATTCCTCCACCTCCAAGTCTTTAAGTACTAGGTAGCCCTCATGAGCAGGCCCGCCATTGAGTGTAGGGGTCTTTAGGACCTACCGAGCTACTTTACAAAGAGGTAGGTATTGAAGAGAGGCTCGCTTGGTAGGTACTGACGAGCAGCTTGGCCCAGTAGCAAGTGCGCTCACACCAATTATTAGGCATAATTGGCATTTTGGTTTTTCCAGTTTTTCAATTTTGCAATAGTGAATTGCACTTTGTGAGCATCACTAGCCTCGACCTAGTGTCAATTTTGCGACCTCCTGGTGCGTCCTTCAAAGAAGACATAAGCACACACAGGCAAGTGGCAGGTAGTTAATTCTCCAAACGACAATTACATCACAATAATGAAAACTTGGCAAAATTTGAACATTTGGCTTATGCGAATCCAACAATGGCAAACTTTAAATCACAATCTTTGTAAGAAGCAATACAATACAAGATCTTCTCGCATGTACCTGAAATTCAAGTCTCTATGATCCCACGGGTTGATAGTACCAGGAAACATTAAGATATGATGTTTGCTTGGGGGTTACTGGGCTGAACAACACTTCAACTCTTTAACTAGCCAACCTAAATGGTAGTCACTTGTCAACTAATAAACGGTTGCAACAAGGACATGGCAAAATCTCAATGATACATGAATTATCCATGGCAGCATGCTAGAATTGTTAGAGTATGTTAATGGACTATTGTTGTAGAGATGTCAAAGAGGATAATTATGAGAGAGTGGGATCCAAACAATAGCAATTTTATGTTTTCGTATCACCAAAATACTTTATTTAGTATGTACAAGTGGGTAGAGGTCGTGGTCTATTAACCATACCAAGATATGACATGGAATATCCACGATAATGAATTTGCCAAATTTTGACACTCCCCAGTGAGATTTACTAGGCCTCTTGAAATTGTCGAGCAACTCCATTGTCCTTCTAGCTCATTTTGTATGAGAAAAGTGATACATATGAGTTATTGTAAAGCAATTCAATTTGACAATCTACACTTTTGGATGGAGGAATACCAACAAGAAACAACCAAGAAAAGTATCACCAAGTTATTGTCTAGTCCTTCCATAGATCCTAACAATCAATGAATCTTAGTTCATGTGATTGTTAGGACGTATATTATCAGACAAATGTGATAAGCCAATGTTTAATTTTGCATCGCAATCTCCATTCAAAAAACATCCTTTCACCAATAAAGAAAAACATAATTTTACAAATTTTGTAAACATTTATTTTCCAAAGCATATATAAATACTAACTCATCACTAAAACTCAAAGGCGGTAATGAGTTAGTATGCAAGAAAGTCATATTCATGTGTGTTATAGTTATTATTTAATGGCTCATTCTTATTATATAACTACTCTTTGTGAGCATCACATCTACTTTATCCATAATTATGATACGAAAATTTAACTTATTCGTGTAATTTAGAATTCACAATGGATGCCAAGTGAGGAGCAATTAATTTCATATTTGACCATCCTCCCTCATAATTGTTTTCACCACCCACCAATGGTCATGTGGCAAGATTGCCACTTTAAGCTTTGCACCAACTTAGCATTAACAAAGTTACGCGTAGAACTATCATCAAAATAAACATGCATAGTTGGTCCCTAGTGAAATCACTCATCTGAATGAGATCGTGAGGCCAAAAAAAAGCATAAACACTCTCCATAATCATTCATCAAGAAAGATGAATTGATGTAATAAGTTTTCAAGATACTTGGATGGAATTGCAAATGTCATATGATTTTTTGGGCAATCCTTGGAAAGGTGACCCTTTACCATACACAATAAACATAAACCATCATTGTTTGCCTTATTGAAGCTAGTTCGGTCCATCTAGGAGCTTCTTCTTCTTCCTTTTTATCTCACCCTAGGAGATTGTATTATAAGATTTTTCTTCACCCTTCTTTTGAAAAGTATTTGTGTCTTTATACACGAGCTTGATAGCAAATTCATTTTTATTTGACAATAAATGGCTATCAAAAAATATATATGCAAAGGGAACAATATACTTTGTTGGAGGGTTTGCGGATTCCAAGGCAACCCTAACCCTACTTAATAAGTGAGTGTAAGTCCAACCCGATGATCACATAGTTATTTGACTAGAAGAAGTTAATAGAAGGACTTTAGATCTTTTTGCGGCAATTAAATGTTGCAAGGCCTAATCGTCAAGTTAGTGAATAAAAAGGGCTCCCTCCAAAAATCAAATTTCAAATTATAAGGGAGGTGGAAATTGGCCAATAGGATTTGAGGCCAAAGCCCTAAAATCCATTATATGTAGTGGTGCTTTGTGATTTTCAAATTCAAATCGGATGTCCTTGCTCTTCTTCTTCCTATCTTCATCTCTCATGTTTTATTTGGATCTTGTTTTTGTTGGATTTGCAAGTTGTTGGAATTGATCTTTCTTATACTTTGTGTGTGTGTGTCTGTGTGTGTGTGTGTGTGTGTGTGTGTGTGTGTGTGTGTGTGTGTGTGTGTGTGTGTGTGTGTGAGAGAGAGAGAGAGAGAGAGAGAGAGAGAGAGAGAGAGAGAGAGAGAGAGAGAGAGAGAGAGAGAGAGAGAGAGAGAGTAACAAGATTTGACATAGTCCTTCTTGACAAGTCAAGACTAAACCCTTCAATTTATAGCATAACAGGTAGGAACAAGGCTGTATAAAGTCTTATACTATGAGAGTATGTTTGGGGGGCAACTGTGAGTAATACTGAGCCAAAGCGGCAAGTAAAGCAATAATGCACAGATTCGTTGTCTCCATGCATACTATCTAGCGGAAATCCGCACATGGTGCGATGGAGTGTTGATCATTGTTGTTATGTCCATGTCCTATACAAGGGAATCGTTTCTTACATGGATAGCCGGTCACTCCAGTTGTATGTGGTTATTAGTTATGCTACGTCGTTCCGGACATGGTCGTCTCAAGTAATTAATAATCATATGAGGGCCCAAACCTATAATTGGACATAGGAGCACTTTCATGGTGAATGACTGCTTTAATACAAGAAAACGAAGTCAATAGCTCAATATAGGTTGCATGAGAATCCTAAGGAGAATATTCTCTCCTCTTGGAGAGAATACATTCCATGGAAACTTGCCCATCTCCATGTTGGAATTTCATATTCTTGAGCCAGGTTTTCTCTCCTCTCTTGTATTCATTCACTGTGCCTTGGGGGTGGATTGGTTAGGGTATTGACTAGCCTCTCCATATTGGTTGGGTGGTTCATGCTCCACAAGTGTCCTTTTGGTTGGGTGGTTCATGTTCCACAAGTGTCCTTTTGGTTTGCATGTGACAGGATTCTTGAAGATCTTCACTTGGCGATCATTATAGCTGTCCCCACGCATTTTCAGAATGCAAAAATTTGCATAGTAGCCAATTATCAAAAAGTGTGTCATCATGTATCTACAACGCTTCCATAAGCACATGGAAGTGCGATTTCTCTCTTTATAAGCAAGCGTTGGTCAGCGGCCTATCTCTTCACCAAAAGAGTATAAAAACTACACATTCATCAGTGATTTACTACCAAATGTATCATCACTATCCAAAAGCAATATTTCCAAAATGATGATAGGTATCATACCTCAGCGATTGCCCGGATGTGTGGCTGTGACAGTGCTCAATTGTAATAGTTGCTATTGAAGCCAATCCTTCTAAACCAATCCACAGTTATCATACATGTGAGCTGTTTACAACAAGCATACCTCATTCATGGGTATTGATCCAACGATTAGTGAGCCATAGACAAAGCAAAGATGTTACCTTAACTCGTAGAGCTTCTCCTTACAAATGCTCTTCCATTTTTGTTTGCAAGTCTCTCCACATCCAATCCAACTAAGATTGCAGTATACAAAAGAACAACCAATCAAAAGAGAAAGGGAGAGAGGGTAGGAAGAGTAAAGTTAGGGCAGTGTAAATCCTTACTTATAGAAGCAAGATAGCCCTCATATATCATTATTGACTTATGTAGATCTAATCGGTGGGTCGATTTTGATGAATCTGAATTTTGAGACAGTAATGGGATGGACCCATATTAGTCATAGCAGTTGTGATAGCTTCTACCTAGAATTTCTTGGAAGAGAGGCATGGCCTGACATGCTCATGGAACTCTTCGATCAGTGTCAAATTCTTTCTTTCAGCTATACCATTAGATTGAGGTGAATAGTTGGTTGTAAATTGTTGGTGTATTCTATTTGCCTTGTAGAACTCTTTGAATTCGGTGGAGATAAATTCTCCTCCTCCATCAATGCATAGAGCCTTGATTTTTCTGTGTGTCTGATTTTTAGTAGATGCCTTGAACTGTTACACCTTGAAAACAAAATCCATGGGTTTCGCCTGGATTCTGTGCTTTCGATTTCAAACTGACTCGCCTTCCGCGTCACGACGTCGTACCACCAATTTTGGTGGGGGATATTGTTGGAGGGTTTGCGGATCCCAAGGGCAACCCTAACCCTAGTTAGTAAGTGAGAGGGATTTGGCACCTTGCATGTGTAAGTCCAACCCGATGAAGAATTTGAATGCTTCAGATTTGTTCTTCAGAGAATAGGTAGCAGTTCTTCAAGAAAAATCATCAATGAATGTTAGAAAGTAAATGGCTCCCCCTATGAAAGCAGTCTACATAGGGCCACAAATGTCACTATGTACAAGATCTAGCAAACCTTTAGATGAATGGATTGAATCAGAATTGAATGGACTTTTGGCATGTTTGCTGATAATACAACTTTCACAAAGAAAAGGATTTTTATTATAGATGGCAGATCTTGTACTGAATTCAAATTTGACATTTGTTAAATACTTTTGAAGTTTAAACGCCATAGCATATAGACGCCAGAAGGGATCTTGTTCAATTCTCACAATAGTATCTAACCTGTTCGGACCCAATAGTCCGTGCGGCAACAACCTACGTCTGGGACTTAGAATATATGATGGGAGTCCCCACCAAATGGGATGATATTTTACCGGCAATATGTTTTGATCCCAATATCGCCCTAATTTCGAAAAAAGTTGAAGACCAGCTATTAGTGGCGCGAGTGTATTATGGAGCAGCCTTACTCGGCGATCCATGGCCAGGCAGATTCCAACAATGGGTCGACCAAGCATGGCTCACTGGTGTACATAAGTCCTTCTATACTCCGAAGAACAAGAAAAATTTATCAAGATTAGCATTCATGGAGAACGTGACAAGCTACCTCATCCACTAGAGGTGCACAAAGAAGACCCTCTATTAAACTGACATAGTGTCAAGGGACCGACACTACTTCATAAATAAAAAGTCGAGTTAGTAGAAATAGTTGAGAGGGTCGTGGCATCCTGCGTGTATAAGCCCATGGCCAAATGAGCATCTGTAAATAAATAATTTTGGCATAGGCTTGACTTTGGGCCATGTAATTAAAAATAATAGTAGAAGGCCAAAGTTAAGCTTAAAACTTAAGTTCCTAAGTTTGATTGTAAGTTCCTAAGTTTGATTGTAAGCTCCTAAGCTCCTAAGCTTAAAACTTAAGTTCCAACACCTTCTTTTTTCCTTTCTGGCCCTTATAATTGGGTTCGTCCTTGTTGTCTTTCTTAGGAACTGGTGCAACATTCACTTCATGATGCGAATATCAACATCCACCATAGCTATGGCCTCCTCTGGTAGATCGCTCCATCAGATCACCGGGTTATAACGTTGTCTCAACTGGTTCTTCTTGTTAGTATGTGCCTTGGGTGGATCTATCTTGGAAACTTTTGCCATTGCGAATTTCTATGGTGGCTGAGCTAGTATCTTTTTCATTCCATAACGATCTGGATCCATATGTTGCAGGACCTGCTCATCAGTCAGCTCAGTCTCCTTTTTGTAGATCAAAGCATATTGCTAAGGGACTAAATCATCATCCACAGGGTTCTCAATAGCTTCCGCTGACAGCCATGTTGCATTGATCATATTCACCCTGAAAGTGATTGGTGTGTCCAATGTATAGCACTTGGGTGAAGATGTGCTGGATTCTGGATTTGAATCCGGTTAACAAGCATGCCCAACCATACAGTCAATGGTTGTCAATGCATCTGTCCATCTCACAATATTCGTTTCAGAGTCATAATGACTTCCCTTGGCTTGCCTTGGGTGATCAATTGTGTGATCAGTGGTGGACAATCTGTCATCAGCTTTTGGTGTAATTGGTTTCACTGCCCATGTGGTTGGATCGACCTTTACAGTTTGTTCTATGTTTTCAAAGGTGAGTTTTTTGGTTCCCCAGTTGTGAACCACTTGAGCGGTCCTCAACCATGGTCTTCCTAGTAAAATGCGGTAGGCAGAAGGGGACTCTGGTATGTCCATCACCACAAAAGTGATTACAAACTACATTCTCGCTATTTTCACTGGGATATCGTTAACTACAGATTTTGGTTTTACACAGGATTGATCTGCTAGCTTGATGGCAAATTTTGATGGCTTCAATTTTTGTAGACCCCATTTCTGATACAAAGTAGTGGAGATCAAATTTACACTGATCCTCCATCTACTACTGTTGCCTCGTCCTCGAATCTCTTGTGCTTGATTGGCAGGGTGATATTGTGTTCTTCGCTTTCCCACGCTGCCCCAATGTGGAGGACGTTGCTCGTTCCTTCGTAGCCCGCACAGTATAAGGGCTCTTGTGTCACCGATTTCACTTCTGCTTTGGCCCATTCAGCCAGGAGATTCTTGGCTTGCGGCGCAATCCGCAGTAACTCTCCAAGGGATAAGTTAACACAACTTGCTAGCAAACTTGTGAGTATTTTAGTATGCTGATCCTCGGGCTCCATCATGTGGAAAGGTGGTTCATGATGGTGTAACTGATCGTTCTAATCAGTTCACAATGGCGATCCCATTTGTGGTATAGGTTCTTCAGCAGTAGGAGGTCCTGCAGGTACGTCTCTTGCTTGTGCCTTTTCCTCCGCTTGCGCTTTCTGCACCTAGTGGTGTATCTTGTGATATTGTCTTCCTTCTTCTCTCACATTCGGATATGGTCCTGCAGTAGAGGGTTGATCATCTGGTACTGATGGGGGTGGTGAGGGAGCCACTTCCTTCCGCTTTTGCGCTCATGTGACTGCTAGCACTAGGGCATGAAGGTGTTGTTTTCCTGGTGGCGTCCTTCTTGGAACTGCTATAGAGTATACTGAGATTAAATTCAATGGTGCACTCATTCTAGGTTTTAATGGACAATTCTTGTAGCAGTGCTCCTATCCGCATTCTCGACAGAAGGATGTGTATTGTCCCTTGTAAGGACATTCTGCAATTCGACGACCTTCGTCGCATCCGTAGTGGCCATAATTTCTACCACCTTGATGCTGAGGCTGAGCTACATAGGTCGCATAATACTCGTTAATGGCTGGATCTACTAATATCTATCTGGCCCGTACCAGTGCTCCTGCTCAAGTTGAGGTGATGCTAGTGCTGAATGTTCTGCCACTGCTAAATTCACATGAGCCACTTGGTTGTTAGCTGGTCCTAGTGGTGCAGGTAAGGCCATGCATTGCTGATTGTTCGGCATGCCATATCTCGATGCTGCATTGAGTGCCCCTTGATGATAAGGATAAGAGGTCTGATAGGAATTCCTCTTTTGCTATGATCTAGGGGTTAAATGGGCAATGTCGTCTTGTGCGATGATGCGTTGCACAAATGGCAAAATCTTTGTGTCAATACCAAACACTCATTGGTTGTATGGTCCAGAGTGCAAACTAAGCACCATACATTTTCTCAGTGAGGATACAATTGGTTATGTTCCGGTGGATTTGGAATTGGTGCTATAGCTTCCTACAAGGCCTTCAATTTCTGATCAAATTGCGCCATCAGTTGTTCCATCTGCTGCTTGTGTAACTTCGTCATTTGTTCCATCAGCAGATCTGTTGATATATTGGAAGTGTTGGATGATGATGCTACCGATGGAGTTGGAATATGGGCGGTCAGATATGATTCATCATCTGAACCCTCATCTTGATGAGACCACTTTAACTGCTTTCCAAGTGGGTTTTTCTTCTTCTGATAGGTTGAAGAACCAATCTTGCGCTACTGCTACTAGAGACATCGAGAACAACATCAATTTCTTTGCTTGTGTCTGTTCGCCGTAAATTTTACATGCTTGCTTGTAGATCTGGAGGAATCTGATAAGATTTGATGACCCATCATATTTAGGTATTTCCATACGTGGTGCCCTCCGAACTGCTTGCAATGGTGTGACATGTACATGTTGACCCATAGAATCCCTTGGTGCTGGTTTTGGTTCCACCTCGATTTGCACAGTTGCAACTCCGGGAAGGTTTGGTGCTTGATTTGTTATTCTTCTCGCGATTGATCATCCTGATCTTAGATTCATTCGGCGGTAGAGTCCAAGGATGTTGGATCTTGCTAGTACAGTGGAATTCAATCTGGATCTTAAGGGATCAAATCAATATGATTGGTCGATAGTGTGATTTTAGGTCTTTTACGGTGGTTTTTCCTTGATAACTTTTTGAGCCTTGCTCCGATTGGCCTGAGATTTTCACAGTAGCTAGATCTGCATTGATCTAGTCTGCGAAGGTCACTCGTGTGAGGGTTGGCTGTGCGAAGGTTCTTTCACTGATTTTCAGTCAAAAACCTTGATTTTTCAAAAACTACTGGGAAATAACTTTCACAGGGTTTACAGGAGCTGTATCTGGTATGGATCTAGCTCTAGAAAAGTCTGCGAAGGTTAACTCTTGCAGATAATGAAAATTGAACTGCCTACGAGAGTTCAAGAACACATCTTTGCTCTTCACCAATAATTTGTACTAACTCTCGTAGACTTCATTACTTATGTAAAATGACATTATGAAGTTAATGGGATGCTCTACAAAGGTTACTTGTGTGAATTTGATGGATCCTTTGATTTTAGTGATTTTTAGACACTCAAATTCAATTTTCTGCTCACTGGAATCAAACTAACCTTCATAGACTCTTCTGTGTCCTTGTCTCATTGAGATAGAACTTCAGAATTCTCTGCGAAGGTCCTTGGCCACTGGAACTGAAAATTTGGGTGTTTGCGAATGTTCAACCTATTTTTCCTGACTTTTTCTCACCGGAAACCTTCGCAAGAGCACTTAAACTGGAAACTAACCTTCGTAAGCTTCTCTGTGCCCTGGTCTCACCAAGATGAAACTTCAGAGAGCTCTGCGAATGTTCTTATGAAGATCTATTTTTTTTTTTAATTTTTCAAGGAATTTTTTAAAATTTTTATGGTTTTTTTTTTTGAGATTTTTCAAGATCTGATTGGTGGGAACCTTTGCAGGCTTCTATGCATGTCTGGGACAATACCATGGAGCTGTTGCCAGCCGTGCGAAGTGTGAAAAACTCAGATCCAAAAGATGCTAAAGTTTCATAAAGATCTTGGCCATGGAAGTTATGCACATCTAGATTGAAAAAATGATAGAAATTGTGATGTTAAGCATACTAAACATCAACTAAACATCAAAATCTGATCATAAGCTTCCACAAACAGAAACTTGCTGTCCCTGTCCGTACTTCAGAGCCTACAACCTGCATTTCACACGTGTGAAGCCATAGCAACAAAGAAATCACAATTCTAGTGGCTAGAATGCAAGATATGAACAAAAAAGTGAGAGAGAAGAAGATGGACCTTCAAAGAGCATAACATTCATTCAATAGAATGAAAATGAGATGTGTACATACTCGTGGAGATGGCTATTTATAGCAGCCATAGTGCCTCTTGGCCACTTGTCTTATGATAGGCTAAAATTGGGGTCCAATAGGATTCACCCATATACCTAGAAATTTGGTCAAATAGGAATGCACCAAATTATGAGCCAATAGAAGAGCTCCACACTCGACCTCCTCTAATTAATGTGACCTCAAAAGTAGTGTACACATACTTTGGGCCTCTACATACATGTATGAACCTATCTCTAACTTTTATTTGGCCATAGGCCTACAAAATCTCAAGTTAGGAAAATACTACTAGTTGACAATTTTTCACACTCCCTCTTCAACTAGTTTTAGCATAGATTTAGAAAGTACACCAAGACTTGTTCTATGCTTGAAAAATAAGTCCTTTCCCAATGCTTTGGTAAAGATATCAGCCACACATTCCTTTGATGGGACATGTTCAAGCTTGATCTCTTTTGCCAACACTTGTTCTCTCACAAAATGGTAAGCCACCTCGATATGTTTGCTCCTTGCATGGAAAACCGGATTGCTTGCTAGACTTTGGGCTGAAAGGTTGTCACAAAAGATGATTGGACTCTCTGAAAAATCCAGCAAATGAAGCTCCATAATCATCCTCTTGATCCACACCATCTCCTTTGTGCATGATGTCAAAGCTTTGTACTCGGCCTCACTAGAAGAAAGTGATATAGTTGCTTGTTTCTTCGACATCCATGAGATAGCTCCATCACCTATGAAAATAGCATGTGCATTTATGGATTTTCTATCCATAAGGTCTCCTGCAAAATCTGAATCTGAAAAACCAAATAAGTTAGGTGATGAGCCTCTATAAACAATGCCAAAATCTTTTGTTCCCGAGATGTATCTCAAGATCCTCTTTCCTAGTTTCCAATGTTCTATGCTAGGATCTTGCATGAATTGGCTTAATCTACCAACACAATAAGATAAATCAGGTCTTGTGATGGTTAGATATATAAGAGAACCTATTAGCTTCCTATAGAGAGTAATGTCCTCGAAGGATCTTTCATTACCTCTTATAGTTAGCTTTACATGTGATTCCATAGGTGTATCAATAGGATTTGCATCTACCATATGAAATCTATTGAGAATAGAAATAGCATACTTCTCTTGTGAAATAAAAGTGATTTGAGAAGTTCTAATTACTTCTATTCCTAAGATATAGCTCAAAAGACCAAGATCATGCACTTCAAATTCCTTTTTTAGTGCTTTCTTGATATCTTCTATATCTTCCTTGTTCCCTCCACTTAAAATAATGTCATCCACATAAATTAGAAGGATTGTAACATCATTAGCACTAATTCTAAAGTAAAGTGAATGATCATACTCACTCATAGTGAAGTTTTGAGAAAGTAGAAAAGAGTTAAGCCTAGCATACCAACTCCTTGGTGCTTGCTTAAGACCATACAAACTTTTTTGTAGAAAACACACATGATTAGGCTTGCTATGAGAAACATAGCTCTCGGGTTGCTCCATGTAGACTTCCTCTTCAAGATCACCATTCAAGAAAGCATTAGAAATGTCTAATTGCCAAAGATCCCATCCATAAAGAGTTGCAAGGGAAATGATTACTCTTATGCTCACCATCTTTGCCACGGGTGCAAAGGTTTCCTCATAGTCAATGCCATGCTCTTGAGCATAACCTTTAGCCACCAACCTTGCCTTCAACTTGTTGATAGATCCATCTTGATTTGTCTTTACCTTGAAGATCCATTTGCATCCAATTGCACTTTTGCCCTTTGGAAGCTCCACCAATCTCCATGTGTTGTTCTTCATAAGTGCTTCAAACTCAAGATCCATTGCTTGGATCCATTCCTCTTCTTGCCTTGCTTCATCTACACATGAAGGTACATCAAAAGAAGTTAGGAAAGCATAGTTGGATCCATCCACCACTTGCTTACCTTTGCCATCATAAGTGAGCCTTGAGGGTTTCACTTTATGCCTTGGAGTTCTCCTTGGAATTTGACTTGAAGAGGCTTCTTCAACATCCACATCCAATGTGTCATCAACTCCATTGTCATCAAGCACATTAGTTGCAACAACACCATCATCACTTGAAACAACTTTTGGAATGTTACCTTCATCAAAAATGACATCCCTACTTGTGAACACTTTCTTGATTGAAGGAACATAAATCCTATATGCTTTGCTTACTTCACTATAACCAACAAAAATGCCCTTTCTTGAAGATGGATCCTCCTTAGTTCTATCATCAAGAGTAATGTTGAAGTAGCAAATGCATCCAAAAGTTCTTAGAAACTTGACATTAGGCTTCGTACCAAACAAAGCTTCAAAAGGGGTTTTTCCTTCCAATACAACACTTGGCCATCTATTGCATAGGAAATTTGCACACAACAAAGCATCACTCCAAAAAGGTTTAGGAAGATTAGCATTCAATCTCATTGCCTTTGCACTCTCACACAAGGTTCTATTCTTCCTCTCGGCCACTCCATTTTGTTGTGGTGTTCTTGGACATGTGTACTCCCTCTTGATCCCATGCTCATCGCAAAAGGCTTTGAATTTGTTAGAAATGTATTCACCACCATTGTCGCTCCTCAAGCATTTGATTTTGGTTGTAAATTGAGTCTCAATAGCAACTTTGAACTTGACAAACACATCAAACACCTCATCCTTGCTCTTTAGTAGATAAACCCAACAAAATCTACTAAAATCATCAATGAAAGTTACATACATCTTAGCACCTCCATTGCTAATTGTAGTAACACCATGAATATCCGAATGCAAGAGAGAAAAAGGCATCTTAGATCTAGATATAGATCTAGTATATGGCAATCTATGTGATTTAGACAAAGCACATTCTTCACAAACATGATTCAAGCAAGTAAGAGACTTGGGAAGTCCCCTTACTACCTCCTTTTTGGCTATTACCTCCAAGGCCTTGTAGTTGAGATGTCCCATCCTTTTATGCCATACCTCTTGAATTGACATTTGTTCATTTGCCATGCATCCAACTTGGTTAGCAACAACACATGCATCAAGCTTGAACAATTTCCCTTGCCTTTTCCCTTTTGCAATGATACTACACCCCTTTTTGATCAAGCAAGCATCACCATCAAACTCAACTTTGAATCCTTTGTCAAGCATTTGGCTTACACTAAGTAAGTTCTTGGTAATGGATGGAATGAGCAAAACATCTTTCAATTCTATATTCCTATTTGTAGAAAGTGAAATAGGAATTGTGCCAATCCCCTTGATTGCACACTCACCATCATTTGCGGTATAGATTACCTTCCTATCACCATCAAATGCCATTAAAGATGAAAAATACTCTTTATGATATGTCATATGAGAAGTGGCTCCACTATCAATCCACCAAGGATCAATGTCTCCATGATTAGCCAACAAGCAAGATGACATAACAAAAGCATCATTTGAAAGAAGCTCATCCCCACCCTCATCAATAGTTAGATTGGTTTGCTTTTCCCCTTGATCCCTCTTTTTCTTAAAACAATCACTAGCAAAATGCCCTTTGACTCCACAATAGAAACATTTTAGCTTAGATCTATCCTTCTTTTTGCCAAAAGTAGAGTGCTCACCTTGGTCTTGCCCTTTAGACCAATTGCTTTTACCTTTGCCCTTGAACTTGCCTTTAGAGAACATTGCCTCCTCTTCTCCTCCTTGAGATGTAGAAGATGCTCCCACTCTTGCTTGCAACCTGAATTCTTCAGCCAACAAGACCTCTTGCAAGTCTCCAACACTTGGTAAACATTTTTGGATAGCATAACTTTGAACAAGATTAGCATGATCATCCAACAAGCCATTGAGAATCACTTGAACAAGCTCCTCATTATTTATGCCATCATTAATGCATGCTAACTCATCATTCAATGCTTTAACTCTCAAAACAAAAGCATGTCCATTCTCACTCTTCTTTTGCATACAAGAAAAGATTTGCCTTCTTAAAGTCAACACTCTAGAAGTAGACTTGGATTCATAAACCTTCTTCAAGGCTTCCCAAGCTTCACTAGATGATGTGCACTTACCAACCTCTTTGATAAGCTCATTTGTCACATTCATCTTGATCATGTGAAGGGCTTTCTTTGCCCTCTTGTCATACCTCAATTGTTCTTGAGGTGCCAAAGGTCTCTCCTCCACACCTACAACAATATCCATCAACTCATTCATCTCAAGCAAAGACTCCATCCTTACTTTCCAAGTAGAATAGTTGAGGGAGGTAAGCCTATCATTGCTTTCCAACATGTAGCCTCCATTTGTAGCCATGTTGCAATGATTGATCTCTGATCTTTGACCTGTTCCAATGCACTAAGCACTCTCTTGAATCAACAAATGAAACACAAGAAGAAATCACAAAGATTTGGAACCTAAAACCTTACTTTTTCTCTCTTTTCCTCACTTTTTCCTTAATTTTAGCCACTAGTTTTATGATTTCTTGATCAAACCAAGACCAAACCTCAATATACTTGCTTTTCCCTCACTCCTAAGATTGAAATACACTCTTGAATCATTCAGCAAACTGAAAATCAGAGGGTTACATCAATTTTGAAGTTTTTGACATGAAGAAGCAAGAAATTGAATCAAAAAACTATATGCTAGAATGGAAAACTAATAGGATCTTGTTGGATCTTGCATCTCCCTCTTTCCAAAACAATTTTTGTCTCCTTATTCTGATAAGTACAGAGGGAATTCGCCCTACTTCAATTGAAATGCATACAAATGATGTTTTGATCACAAAGATCCAATTTCTACACATAAATCAACAAGATTTTTAGCTAGAAACTTGATTGGAATGCTACAAAAGCAAACTCGCCCACAAATCTCTTCTAAATCTGGCAAAACCTGCACATTTGGCCGCCTAATGCTCTGATACCATGTGAAAAACTCAGATCCAAAAGATGCTAAAGTTTCATAAAGATCTTGGCCATGGAAGTTATGCACATCTAGATTGAAAAAATGATAGAAATTGTGATGTTAAGCATACTAAACATCAACTAAACATCAAAATCTGATCATAAGCTTCCACAAACAGAAACTTGCTGTCCCTGTCCGTACTTCAGAGCCTACAACCTGCATTTCACACGTGTGAAGCCATAGCAACAAAGAAATCACAATTCTAGTGGCTAGAATGCAAGATATGAACAAAAAAGTGAGAGAGAAGAAGATGGACCTTCAAAGAGCATAACATTCATTCAATAGAATGAAAATGAGATGTGTACATACTCGTGGAGATGGCTATTTATAGCAGCCATAGTGCCTCTTGGCCACTTGTCTTATGATAGGCTAAAATTGGGGTCCAATAGGATTCACCCATATACCTAGAAATTTGGTCAAATAGGAATGCACCAAATTATGAGCCAATAGAAGAGCTCCACACTCGACCTCCTCTAATTAATGTGACCTCAAAAGTAGTGTACACATACTTTGGGCCTCTACATACATGTATGAACCTATCTCTAACTTTTATTTGGCCATAGGCCTACAAAATCTCAAGTTAGGAAAATACTACTAGTTGACAATTTTTCACACGAAGGTTGGTTCCCATTGGATTTTGAATAAACAAAATTTGATGGGATTTTTGTCTCTTTTTTCTCCAAAAATAGATTTAAGCTATTTTTCTGGTTTTTTTGGTTTTGTGAATGGATGCCAAGCCCTTAGAGACTGTAGGTCTCCACTACCCTCTCATACCTCCTCCGCTAGCTGAGAACAGTCCAAGCACAAAAAATTACACCAAGCTAACTCTACCCAAAATCCACCTAAAAACACTCTAAAAAAACAAAATACAATTAAAAATGCAACTAAACTAGTTAGTGAAACCTATCCTTGGCACTGGCACCACTGTAGGGTGTGTGAATGTAGTCGGTGAGCAGCTCTCCGCTTGTCAATAAGGGTTAGATCACTGGATAGGTACCTAACTATGTCAAGATGAGTTTTAGATGCTCTTTTTCCTAACACTACCACTCTTTAACACTACCCTTCCCTACACTAACCACACACACATCATGATTTAGAGTGCAAGAGAGAGAGAGAGAGAGAGAGAGAGAGAGAGAGAGAGAGAGAGAGAGAGAGAGAGAGAGAGAGAGAGAGAGAGAGAGAGAGAGAGAGAGAGGAAGAGAATTAGAGTGAGAGGAGAGGTTAGCTCATTTGCTCATTGTGCATGCTAATGGAGAAGCATTAACAAATGAAACCAAAAACATGTAAGCTAGAAAGCAAAAGCAAACACACAAAGAGCATTAGCAAGTATTGAATAGCAAATGAGGATGCTTTTCTCCAAAATGGTAGAGTTTCCTCCTCATTAAGCATGAAAATATGATACAAATGGTGCCTTTTTATGGATGGGGAAGGCCCTTGCCCCTTTCTCCTATTGGTTATTCAAAGGAAGGTGGGATTGAATTCCACACCCTTCATCAAAGGCACAAACTAGTCAATGGTGGAGAGAGAAACACACGTCACCTACCACCAATTGACTTTGACTAATTAATCAAACTTAGGAACTTAAGTTTTAAGCTTAACTTTGGTCTTCTACTATTATTTTTAATTACATGGCCCAAGGTCAAGTTTATGCCAAAATTATTTATTTACAGGTGCTCACTGGGCCATGGGCTTATACACGAAGGATGCCACGACCCTCACACCTATTTCTACTAACTCGACTTTTATTTATTTACATCATGTTGGGAATACCCCCAACACAGATCTTGGAGAGGCGCATTATTGTCTCATAATTCAAATCCACAGAGATAGAAACCAAAGACTTCTCTACATCACCCAACAAAGGTACTTCCATAATTTGCTGAAGAAATTTAATTCCATGGATTGTAAGTTTGTACATAATCCAATGGATCCAAGTCTTGAATTATCCAAGGGGCAGTGCCCTCAGACCAATGAGGAGAAGACAAAAATGAAGGGATACCCATGCCAATCTATCATCGGATCCCTGATGTATGCAATGATCTCGACCAGGCCAAATCTTGCATACACCATCAATTCCTTGAGTCAGGTTTGTTTGAATCTAATCTGAATATGATAGACATATTGCATGTATTGAGGATCCCGACACGCACACTCTCTCAGATCCCAACATGGTATCAGAGCTGTAATTCCATATTGGTAGTTCCTAAAGGTGAATTTAGAACTGACATTATCAGAACAATAGTTCTGATATAGTGTAGACTTTTGTTATAATTGTTTCCAGTCGCACAATCTACTATTTGCATATACTCACCCTGGAATTTCAGATGGATTTGCAACCACAGTATGCTCTAATGGTAGACAAACTTGATGGTTCGAATTACCACTTGTGGAAATTCAAGATGAGAGTAGTACTGATGGCCAAAAAACTTTGGGAAATAGTCGCTGGAACCGAACTAATTCCCAGTGTTGATGAGTAGGCTATTTCCAAGTGGAAGCTCAAGGATGACAAGGATTTCACCTTGATCACCCTTAACATCTCCGACACATAGATTGGCCATATCAGACAAGCCCAAATCTCAAAAGATTCTTGGGATATACTAAGTACATTATATGAAGTGAGAGATATCACTTAGAAGCTGCATCTGAGGAGAAAGTTCTCTCTCAGAATGTCATAATGTCATAATCAAATTAATCAATTCAAGACTCTGATGGAACAGATGGCGGCAATAGGTTCAGTGATCGAAGCGACACTATAATGACCTTATTGTCCCCAGTTTTCCATCCTCATACTAAAACTGGATGATGATGATAACCACACACTCAGAGATAACACTATCTCGAGTCCTAATTATGCTTCTGCAAGAGGAGACAAGAAGGAATGGACCATCCTCGTCCTCAGAAGCATTATTCTCAAAGAAGAACACAAAGAAGCATCAAAAGAAGAAAGTTGTCTGACAATTTGACAACAATCAAAAGCAATCACAGAAGACCTAGAATCAGTAATCCGCTTAGAGCAAGAAGAGATTATTCTGCAAGTACTGCAAGAGGATGAACCACGAAATCCAGGACTATCAAATCCTGAAGTTCAACAATGACAAGAAGAAGAGCAAGCCCATGCAGTCAACACGAAGCTGAATGTCGGTGAACAGAAAGCCTTCATGGTGAACCATCACCATGTTGAACAATCAGAGGAATGGTTCTTTGATTATGGAGCGACACAACACATGACAAGCTATCAAGAATGGTTCATCGATTATTCGGCCTACAACACCAAAAAATTTGTTCACTTTGGAGACAACAACTTACATGGAATTGAAGGTGATTCAGATACTGTTAGACTAAATTTTCAGAATGGACTGTCAAAATAATGTATTGTATGTCCCGAACTTGACAACAAATCTTTTGTTGGTGAGTCAAATCATAGATCTAGGACATAGGATAGAGTTTCAGACAGACTTCTGTCAAATTTTTTATTAAAGGAAAAGAGTTCTTACACTCAGAAAGAGGCAATGATATCTCTATAGGCTTAGTCATTTTAATTCTGTAACTGATCGTGCTTTAAGCAATTCAGCATCTATCAATAAAGAATTGACTTGGCATTATAGACTTGGTCACCTTAATTATGTATCGATAGGTAACATGTCTAAACATTCTTCAGTTCGAGATTTAGACTATAAAATTGTTGACCTTCTTGTCTGCCAAAGTTGTATCATAGGAAAGTAGGCACGAAGGCCATTTAAGTCGAATCAAGAACACATATATCTAAAGATTCGCTAGACATTGTACATACAGATATATGTGGCCCAATGCAAACACCATCACTGCTTGTTGCAAAATTCTTCATTACTTTTATAGATGACTATTCTGAAAGAATTGTTGTATATTTTCTGAAGCACAAATCTGAAGCTTTTGAGTTCTTCATGAAATACAAGGAGAATGCTGACTTGTAGACAAGCAAGAAGATCAAAGCACTAAGGAGCGACAACTGCGATGAATACATCTTGAATTATTCAAAGACTATTGTGCAACCAATGACATCAAGCAACTGTTCATTGCTTCCTGTTCTCCACAGTCGAATGGACTGGTAGAAAGGAAGAACATGACCTTAGCTGAGTATTCTAAATGCATGATAACTCATGCTTCATTGCTCAAATCATTCTGGCAACATGTTGCTTCAATAGAAGCTTACGTGCAGAATTGATGTATACCTGATAGCGGAGCCCCTCATGAAATCTGGACAGGATCCAAGCCTTCATTGAAGCATTTGAGAGTATTTGGATGCACTGCGTATGCTCATGTCCCAAAGGACAATAGAAAGAAATTCGATGAGCATTCGTTCAAAACTATTTTTGTTGGCTACTATGCTTCTGATGGAATGTATAGACTGTATAATATAGAAACCTGTAAAGTTTTTACTAATAAGGACATGGACTTTATAGAAGATTAGTTTATTGATTTGAAGGACAAGGACCAGATGCAGTCTACTATTTCTACCCCGACAACTGATTCTTTTCGGAAGAGAATTTCTATTTCTTCCTGTAGTCACCCAGTACAGTCAAACCCAAAAGAAGAAGAAGAAGCTGGAACTTAGGAGCAGCCGACATACTCGAATTAGCCGACACAAAGTTAAGTTTTGCAGCCAAAAACTCTAACCATAAGATCAACTCAAATTCGAACTCATCATGTCCGATACACTGATGAGTTCGCTCACTATTCTATTCAAGAGCCAACCATAGTTTAGGAAGCTATGTCACAGACAGATTCGGATCTTTGGAAAGAAGCAATGGACAAGGAGTATAATTTATTGCTGAGGAACAACACATGGACTGTCACCGAGCTACCAGCAGACATAAAAGTAATCAACTACAAATGGATCTTCAAGATCAAATATAATGTAGATGACAATATCAATAGAAGGAAAGCTCGACTCGTGGCAAGGGGATTCTCACAGATTCCCAATATTGACTACTTTGAAACATTCAGCCCTGTCATCAAACACACCTCTATTTGACTGCTACTTTCGTATGCTGCTATAGCAAATCTTGAGGTACACCAGATGGATGTACAAACAAATTCCTCAATGGAGTTATTGAGGAGGACATCTACATGATCCAGCTAGAAGGCTGCATCCTCAATGGTCGAGAAGATCAGGTATGCAAACTCCATAAAGCTTTTTACAATCCAAAGCAATCATCCAGAGCATGGTTTTATCGAATCAACACATTCTTAATCGATCATGGATTTGAACCTAGCTCTACAAACTGTAATGTATATTTCAAAGCTATCAATCAATTCTTTGTCATCATCACACTCTACGTGGATGATACGTTGTTGTTTAGCAACAATATTGCTCTAACAAAGGATACGAAGAGAATGCTATCCCAATAATTCGAGATGACAGATCTTGGAGAGGCGCATTACTATCTCAAAATTCAGATCCACAAAGATAGAAACTGAAGACTTCTCTACATCACCCAACAAAGGTACTTCCATAATTTGCTGACGAAATTCAATTTTATGGATTGTAAGTTTGTACATAATCCAATGTATCCAAGTCTAAAATTATCCAAGGAGCAGTGCCCTCAGACCAATGAGGAGAAGACAAAAATGAAGGGATACGCATGCCAATCTATTATCGGATCCCTGCTGTATGTAATGATCTCGACCATGCCAGATCTTGCATATGCCATTCCTTGAGTCAATACATGACCAATCTTGGCGTGATCCACTGGAGAGCGCTTTTCAGAGTAATCAAATATGTATGAGCTACTATCGACCTTTGCATCTGCTATGGTGATGATAATTCGTCCGATATCCATACACTTCATGGATATACATATGCGAATTGGCTAGGCGATGTCGACACCAAAAAATTGACTTCTGGATTTGTCTTCCTATTCAACAATGGTCCAATATCTTAAAACAGTCGAAAACAGACTTCCACTAAATGTCATCTACTGAATCCGAATACGTTGCAGCCTCTCATGCTACGAAAGAGGCAATTAGGTTGAGAAACTTATTGTCTGATATTGGTCTCAGACAGTCTGCTCCAACAATGATACAATGTGATAATTAGAGTGCTATCGCATTATCGATCAATCCTAGATTTCATTCTAGGAGCAAGCACATCAAAATCAAATATCACTACATCATGAGAAAAATACTCAACAAGGAGGTAAGTTTGAAATTTTGTAGAACACAATACATGGTAGTTGACATATTCATGAAAGGATTGATTCAGGAAGCACACAAGAATTTTTGTGCTACCTTGAACTTGCAAATCAAGACATTCAAGAATCCAGATTAAGGGAATTTGTTGGATTCCTATCTTCTCCATCCCCATCTCTCTACTAATCTAGATCCATTCCTAACTATTGTAAATATTTGTACAGTAGCATGCTATAGGATTATACTTGTTCTCTAACAGTCAGCAGAAATACAAAGAAATTTGTGAGAGAGTCGTGACGACATGAAAGTGTTCGACCATCTCAGCTATTCGACATTTGCCACATTGCACATTTTTTATGACTTTGACTTTCGACCACTCAGCCATTCTACCACGTTGACTATCTGCCACCTCGAATGTTTTTAATTCGGCCATGACAACTATTCGGCAACCTTGTTTGATTCGAGTTCATAAGCTGGTCATCTATCACTCTCAAGTTGAGTCGATCAAAAGATGGCTCAACCATACCGTTGTCACGACTGGGCAGAATCTCTAATAGACGCAGATACTGTCCGATGGCGACTGACAACAGCACGTAGTGCCTTAATCTAATTTGCAATGTATAGATTAAATCATTCTTTTAATTAGCTAGCCATCTGTATAAATACCTATCAACTTATCAGTCTTAAAGTTTTCTGAAATCTACAGTAGTTCAATCATCAATATATACGATTAGTGATTGAACATCTAGAGCGTAATTGTTCTATTCTTTCTTTCTGTTACTACAAAGTATTGTCTTAAAAAGAACGCGACTCTATTTGCATTTAGACTGTTATCATCCTCAACAATATAATATTCGTTCCATATTTCGAGTCGTGTATGCAGTGAATGAATGCTTATTTTATTCATGTTCAGATAGATTCATGCTAGCAGATAAATAATTCGTAGATTAAACTATTCATGTGATTGATAGCATAAGTTGAATTTGTTGATCTAATCACCTACACGCTTTACGCTTCGCACATAAAATCTAAATCTATAATTTAATAAATTCATCAATGGCTATGGAATCGATTGTTTTGATCACAATGACTTCAAAACTGTGATCAAGTAAGACAGAATTCAATTCGTTTGAATCTAATCTGAATATGATAAACATAGCACATGTACCGAGGATCCCAACACCCCCTTGAACAAGTCAAGACCCAATTCTTTGAATCCTTTCGTCTTATATCATAACATGTTTAAATGAAGTTGAAAAGAACTTATAGTACAAAGCACCATAAAGGAAAATTTTAAGATACCCAACTGTTATCTGCCACTATTCCACAAAACACAACCGCATGAGTTAGTTTAGTGAGGAAGACAGGTGTCATAGTTGAGCATCAGTTGCCATCCATGTCCAAAACAAGATTCACTATCATCTTGATTAGAAAGTATAATCATTAGTCCAATAATCTCTACCAAGTATTTTTCCACATCGTAGGTCTTGCCCTAATGTTATTGTATTAGGGAATTTGCCATTTGGATCAGTGTAAGGCAAGTAACCCTATTGTTTCACTACAATTACATAGCTTACAATGACAAAGCCATAATCAATCACAACACATCGAAAATGTGTAGTTTAGCCATACGAGTTGGTAACAAGGCATATCCACACATATCCACATATTTGCACATATCCACACATATCTGCACATATCCGCGTATCCACACATATCCACATATATCTGCATATCCAGTTCAAACCAGATAATGGAGGGATTGTTTTTGTATTTATCACCACAACGACACTTGAAGAAGGGCATGTTCCAGTTCTAGATATGGGCTTGGTGTAAATTCATCCTATTGAATTCAGTCTCAAAGTGGCCTCTAACCCTGGCCCAGGTTTGCTCAGAAGGACATCTAGAAAGTTCAAATTTGTTCATTATGATGACAGAGTTAAATGCAATAGGAGTGTCAAAGTTAGGATTTTTATGTAAAGCAGCAAGTTTGCAAGTCAGAATTTTGGCATCGGTAATAGTCCAAA
Source organism: Diphasiastrum complanatum (assembly GCA_029204225.1). NCBI lineage: Eukaryota > Viridiplantae > Streptophyta > Lycopodiopsida > Lycopodiales > Lycopodiaceae > Diphasiastrum > Diphasiastrum complanatum. The sequence goes on from CM055114.1 coordinate 6,243,491, forward strand.
GTTCAATAAAAATGGGAGCCAAAAAATTAATAGTGGATAAACTCCAGAGTTTGAAGGTAGTCTTAGTAGCTTTAAACTCAATGGTATGGCTTGGAACTAAAGGGACTTGGCAGCTCTTAGGTTGGAAAAATTCAAAGGAAGATTGATTGTCAATGTCACAGATATCTTGGGAAAACATTGCAAGTTGGGAAGCACTTTCTTCGTCCAAATCATCAACAAATACCAAGGGGTGAGGAGAAAGTGGTGGATCAATGGATGGGAAAGGAATTTCAAAAGAAACACCATTTTCTTTTTCCAAATAGTTGAAGATCTTACGTATGTGTGAATAGCAGAATCTTTTCTCATCTTCAAACTATCAACATAAGTGAGGAGATTGACAAACATACCTTGAACAATTCTCAAAGGATCATGGAGTCTTTATGAATTTCATATAAACCTTAACCCAATCCAAGGTGCTCATAAGATCAATAAGACATAAGATTTTATCATCAGAACTAGGAGCATCACAAGTGGCTCTATCAGTAGAAGTAATGAAATTGTGGTATTCAGTAGCTTTCCTCATGCAATAGATAATAGTTTGTATAAAGTGTTTAGGTGCAGAAAGAGGTTCATCATAACCAAGTAAAATCACATAAAAAAACTACCCTGAGGACTGAACCATAAAAATAGACCTAAGTTAGCCATAAAATTGGAATAAAGGCAAAGATATGGTACTACCCCGGTCAAAAGGTAGTTGGGTTTACATCACAAGGATGTAGAGAGAGAGAGAGAGTAACACAAATTTCACATAGTCTCCCTTGAACAAGTCAAGACCAAATCCTTTGAATCCTTGCATCTTATAGCATAACAAGTTTAAACGAAGCTAAAAAGAACTTACAATACAAAGCACCATAAAGTGAAGCAAGTTTTAGGATACCCAGCTATTACCATCCCACAAAACACAACTGCATGAGTTAGTTCAGTGAGGAAGACATTTGTCATAGCTGAGCAGCGATTGTCATCCATGTCTGAAACAAGATGCACTATCAACTTAATTAGAAAGTATAATCATTAGTCCAATCTTCTCTACCAAGTATTTTTTTCACATCATAGGTCTTGCCCTAATGTTACCGTATCAAGGCATTCGCCATACTGATTAGTGTAAGGCAAGTAATCCTATTGTTATACTACAATGACATAGCTTACAATGACAAAGCCATAATCAATCACAACACGTGGAAAAGGTGTAGTTTAGTCATAGGAGTCGGTAACAAGGCATATCCATGCCATCCTGTACCTATCAGTACCAATGAATCATTTGGTACTCGATGGACCCTATGTATAAACGCTTGGAAAAGTCCATGTTGTTTAAGCTGGCCTAGGCAAATCCATGTCATTCAGGCTAACCAAACTTTGAACCAATTCCACAATGTAAGATGCCACAAACTACAATTTTATGACTTGCTATATGCAACAAGTCCAGTGCATAAATTCTCGTGGGTATTAGAGTACCTCTGTACCATTTTGACTCCAAAGACAAGTGTGTTTAGTCTTCTATGAGTGTGGTAAGTACTGAGCAAATCCATGCTTTCCAGTGCCACAATGAACACTTAAATTCGTAAATAAGTGCGAGCCCTAGTTTACCTTAGTTGATGTGGGTGCGGTAATTCCTTGGTCATATATATTGATAGTGCCCTTTACGCGTTTACATTTCAGTAATATTTATTAATATTCAGTTTATTGCATCGTGTTTTGAAGACTGTCTTAAAGTACACTACTTATAATCCAGCATACTGTTACATTATTATGAAACCCATAACGTCTAACCATTTCATTCCATTATTTGTAAACACGTCTAAGTACTTGGAGTTTTCATGAGAACATACCGGAATGTGTGTAGTAGAATCTTCCTGAGAGTCAACATGATCGTTTTCTTACACTTGGTTATGGCCCTGGTCCTAAACCAATCACATGCTTTAGCGATCATGGTCATCGAAAATAGTTGGACCATAGCATCGGGAGATGTTTTGCCATATACATCACATGCATTCTCAAGATTTGCAAAAATCTTTGAGGGTCCGAAGTACCATCAAAATTGGGTAGATCTAACTTGGGTGTACGTCTCTCATGATGAGCACTGTGGGTAGCAGAAACTCTATTCAGGTGTGTTTTGGCATGGGAGGTTTCAACACCATGAACATGGGTTCTGGCTCGTGAGGACTCGGCTCTATCAGATTCTTGTCCCTCGAATGGGTTTGTGGATGCCTCGTTAGGTTGGGACCGCATTCGGTAGAATCTATGATGTCTGATTTGTTCAGTTGTAGGGGATTTGATCTCGTATGGATAATCTTCTGGGATCTCATAATCTGTATGAACATTCATTTACAGATCAGCATGCAGCCCAAATGAACATTCAATAGTTTCTACAACTACCTACTCTGAAAACGAACTAAATCAAATTCTACACATTACTAAAATTGAGCTACACCTGGGTTAATCCACAAAGCTGAAACAAGAAATTAATCTACATCATTTTAGAGGTCCAAGAATCAAGAAACCAACCAGTCTTTTGATTCTTGGACATCCCAAGAACATCAAGAACTAGAATGTTGGAAGGTATGCAAGATTTAAACCACATTTTTAGCCTATTTAGTTTACTTGAATGCTGGTTCCTACATTAATCCACAAACAAGAAATGAAATCTAATCCACAACTAGGAAAGCAAGAAAACTAATCCACTCTAAATTTCACAACCACACACAATATGAATGGAAGGGCATGATCATAGGGGCATCACTCAAGAAAACCATCATGATCAAGGAGCTTAGTGTAGCATCAAACTCATGGAAAATCTTCTTATTAAGCATGGAGTAGATACAATGCAAAAAGCTCCTCTTCACAAAGAGAGAGTCTCTTAAATAAGCAAGAGAGCTCCTTAGGTGGCCATCAAAAGGTGGCTCACTCTACTTGCATTTATTACTTTGCCTAGAAATACTAGTTCCTACATGGTCATTCCATCTTTCGGGATTCACCATGAGGCTTACACAATTATTGCTTGTCATTCCTACCTAGCATTTCTCGGCTCTCATACTCGGCTCTCAGTCTTCGTCAGTCTCGTCTTCTCAGAGACCTCCTCGGTCTAAGGTGAGAGGTGCTCTTAAGTTGCTCTGTCCAAGTATCTTGGGGATTCGTCAGAATCAACCAACACCTTGGGAGGGTCCAAGTAATTTGTAACGTTTATTGATGATTACAGTAGAATGGTGCATGTTGAACCTGTGAAGACCAAAGGACCGGTCCTGGAAATGTTCAAGAAATTCAAGGTTCAAGCTGAATAAAAAACATGGAAGAGGATCAAGAGGCTACGAACAGATAATGAAGGAGAATACAAGAGTAAAGCTTTTGACAAGTATTGCATTGAGGTAGGAATCAAAAGAAAATTTACAGTATCTTACAATCCACAACAGAATGTCTCAGAAAGAAAGAATAGGACAATCATGGAGATGGTAAGGTGCATGTTATATGAGAGAGGTTTGGGCAAGGAATTCTGGGCAAAAGTGGTAGTCACAGCAGTATACTTAGTCAAGCGAATTTCAACAAGAGTATTGCCAAATGCCACACCTTATGAAGAATGGTATGGTCATATAACTTATGTCAATCATTTGCGAGTTTTTGAGTGCCTAGCATATGCACATATTGATTCCACTAAAAGAAAAAAATTGGATAAAATGGGAGAGAGGTGTCTATTTGTTGGATATCCTCTTGGAGTGAAAGGGTACAAACTTTACAATTTATCCACTAAAAAGTTTGTTGTATCTAGAGATGTGGTTTTTGATGACAAATGCAGGGTGGAAGTAAATCTTGAGGTAGCTAGGGAAGACGTGATGGGAATACCAACTTTAGTGTTGTCCAAAGATACTCTGCCCACTCAAATAAAAGCAGGGAATTCAGAACCAGAACAAATAGCAAAAATGGATGAGGATGAGATGACTGTGGAGGACCCTTTCACAGAAGAGGAAACGGTGGAACCTATTATTACAGAACCAAAAGGAGATGCAGGTACATCTTTTGATGTCAGAAGATCATAGAGGGCAAAGAAGACACCACAATGTTTTGATGATATGGTGATCTTGGCAGAACATATTTCAGAAGAACCCTCAAGTTATAGCAAAGCAGTAAATTCATCAGCTAAAGAAAAATGGATTGAAGCTATGGACGAAGAAATGAGAGCAATCACAGTAAACAGAGCATGGGAACTAGTGAAACCTCCATCTGGTGCAAATGTGATTGGCTGTAAATGGGTGTATAAGGTGAAACACAGACCAGAAGACACATACAACATTATAAAGCCAGAATAGACGCAAAGGGATATGCACAAAATGAACGAATTGATTTTGAGGATACCTTTTCACCTGTGGCTAGAATTGGTTCAATTCGTTTGCTTATGGCATGGGTAGTAGCTAAGAATCTGCATATACATCAGATGGACGTGAGAATTGCATTCTTGAATGGAAAGCTGACGAATGAAATCTATATGATTCAACCTGAGGGATATGAAGAAGGGGCAAATATGGTCTGTAAGCTACAGAGAGCACTTTATGGACTGAAGCAGGCTTCTAAAGTTTGGTATGAAAGAATAGAATTTTTTTTTGTAGGGATTGGGTATAAGAGAAGCCAGCTAGATATGAGTATTTTTTATAAAAAGGTAGAGCATCAATACATATATATTGCGTTGTATGTGGATGATATCGTTATGATACGCAGTTCATTAAAGTTGATTAATGAATGTAAATTGTGCTTACAAAAGGATTTTGAGATGAAAGATTTAGGAGAATTGCGTTTTTTTCTTGGGATTGAGGTAACGCGCAATAGAAAGGAGGGATGGATGAAACTTTCACAGGAGACATATGTCAAGAATCTGATTAAGAAATTCGAAATGAGCGGGTCTGGGGCAGTATCAATGCCTATGGAAGAAGGTTTGCATTTGAATAAAAGCATGTGTCCAGAACGCAGAGGAACAAAAACAGATGATATCAAAATCTTACAGAGGTTTAGTTGGCTCTCTAATGTATGTTGCAGTATGCACTAGACCAGATATTTGCACAACAACAGGAAAATTGAGTCAATTTTTACACAATCCGGGTGTTGCACATTGGAATGCAAGCAAAAGAGTGCTGAAATATCGGCAGGGAACATCTGCCTATGGTATCATTTACTTAGGAAAAGGGATGACAATTACAGGGTACGGTGACTTAGATTGGGGAGGGAATGCGGATGATAGAACATCCACATCGGGATGTGTCTTCATCATGGTCAATTCAATGATCAGCTGAGCACGCACAAAGCAAAGATCAGTAGCCCTATCCACTACCGAAGCCGAATACATGGCTTTGTGTCATGCATCAAAGGAGCATATGTGGATCAAGAACTTGGTCAATGAATTAGAAATTGAAATAGAAAGTCTGGTCTTACATTGTGACAATCAGGGATGTATCTATCTTTGTAAGAACAATTGCTTCCATAAGAGAAGTTAACATATTAGCCTGCAGTATCATTATGTTAGAGACATGGTACAGTTCAAAGAAAGTGTTCTGAGAGAGAGAGAGAGAGAGAGAGAGAGAGAGAGAGAGAGAGAGAGAGAGAGAAAAGGAAGTGTAGGTATAATCCCTGTAGATCCACCAGTTCCAGAAAGTAGAGGCCATCACTATAACAAACCAGGAGCTCGTGCGCACACTTCAAGCCGAGCTAGATGAACAAAAGGAAGCAAGACAAGGCTATCAGGCAGATAGCCAGCATCTTTCCGTGAAGTCCCACCCACAAAAGCAAAAATCGCTGCAACTAGACAACACGAAGTGTTCAACGCTAAGGAAGATGCATGGGATCTAGAGATCCAACAAGCACACACACAAATCTCCAGCCTCTAGGCAATCCTTGATCAAACAATTGTGACAGAGAAAAAAGACACCCCAATCTCGCAGAAAATTCAACGTAAACGAGCGCAACACTACAAGGGGTTGTGAGCACAATCCATCAAGCTAGCAAAAGGACTCCAGACACACGGAGAAAAGACAATCCGAACGTGCCGTTCTCCTTGCATCAGAACATGGGAGCAATGTAAATGGATTGGGCACTTTTCATGTTGATTTGACTTGAATGTTGTCTACAAATAGCCTGCAAATGAATTTAGTGATTTTTTTCTATTATGCACAAGATTTTTATGGCTGCGACAAACAATGGTCTTGCTTTTACAAGACTCAAGAGTTGGCTATTCCGCTCACTAATGTCTGCACAACGATGCTGCTCAATGATGCAAATCAAAGGAGTTGTAGGGAGCACATGGGCTACTCTCTTGCACATTCTAGAGGGCTGCACTCGATTACACAATTACAAGTCACAATTAAATAAAACTCAAGTTAAGGCACATTTCGTTTTGTTTTTGTATATGTAGTAGTTGTTGTTGTTATTGCATATACATTCAAATTTGTTATTGTTGCATAGCTCTCAAATTTGATACACATCGTTCGTTTTGGATCATCCTTGGCAGAGAATGAGAGTCATTGGTCATGGAATGTATTACAATGAAGCGGTTACAATGAACATTACTTACATGTGTGCACACCCACATACCCAAAAGTATGTATGAACAAATTCAAATAGGAACATTGTAGCTGCCTGCATTTAATGCCTTTGATGTTGGAAGGCAACTGCATCACTACTATTTATCTACATCACAATTGCCACAAAATGCCTTAATAATGCTTCTTGGTTTCCAAGGGGAGGCTCGAACCTGGGACCAAAGAAACTTTGGATGCCAAGCTAACCAGTTGAGCCAACCCCGTTGGGTAAAAATGCCTTAATAATGGGGTGGGTGTGCAGTGATGCTGTGCTTTTGCAAAGATCCATTAGCAAAGTTTCATTAGCTCGGATTGAGGCTCCTGCCTAGTGTTTGTCCATGCCATCAGAGGTTCTTGTCCAGGCAGCACTTCTCTAGTTGCTGTGATTTCTGTCAAAGCCCACCACAATGGAGGAGACACAAGGAAAAAATAAAGTGCAATTGATAATATCCTTATGATACCGTTGCTGTAAAATGGGCAAGCCATTACCAGAAGACCACCCACAACGCTGAACCATGGAGTCATCCCAGCCAAACTTGGGAATTGAAAACAAACGCTTGCGACAACTGAAAGTGACATGGAGCCAAGCAAAAAAATACTCCAGCCTATCAAAGGGTGGACTGTTGTTGGCACTAGGAAAAATGGAAACACAAAACTTCCGGCAACAGCCAAGATGGGCATTGTCTTCATAGCTAAAACATAGAAAAATGACAGTTGTTCGTAGCAAAGGACACGACCCGTAGAGGATTTGAGCAGCAGTGCTCTTTCGGATGGTGGGAAGCGGCGCTGCAAAATAATTGCTGCTATTATTGTGACCATATAAAGTAATGATTCAGTGGCCAGCACGGGAATTTGCGATCCATACCTACAAAAGGCAGATACTGGTAAGGATAGATAGAAATGGTGCTCGTAGACAACAGTGCAGCACCAACAAGGGTACGATTGGTTGCTTCACAGGGTAGATAAAGAAAAAGAACTTGCTATAATGTTTAATAGCTAAAAGCATGCTAGCGAAAATGACAGTACCCAATTGTTGCCCTCCGCTGCTCGTGCCAAGCAAGTCCCAAAGGCAGGACCGGCCATGACCACCAGTACCAGGGCTTCATCATCGGAAGGCTGGGAAAGGTTATCACACTGTTTGGGCCGCATGGAACATTCCACTTCAACCTTAAATCTGCAAGGGCAAAGAATTTATTTAGACGAGAATACAGGCACTCAAAGGTGAATGTCTAAGAGGTACATAAATGAAAATCGTCTAAAGTTTAGAGAGCTAAGACGATTCTTCCAGCAAAATGTTCATGATGGCATATAGTCTATGCAAAGAAGGTAATTGAAGCAAGCTAAATTTTAGCAAAGCATAGATAGCACATGACTGGCCCAGTAGGGAGTGATATAAACATACTGTTTGCTTAAGTAGCAGTCAATATCTTTTTAGCTATTCAGTCAGAATAAAATCCGCAAATGCACATATTTTACAGATATATATTTGATTATAGAAACAGTGATGAGTGAACACATAAAGAGCATCAAGATTTGATACACTATGATTCGAACAATTCATCAAGATTTGATGAATTGTTCTCTTTAAAATTCCGGAAAAGAACCACCTCTATGGCCTGTAGCATATTCTATGCATAGATGAATGTATTGCAAAATGCTTTAGTAGAAACACACGATATATGGATGTTATGTCCAGAATTTAGAGTTTAGCTGCTACGTACAGAAAAACACTGCATCCATCTGATATCCAAGAGGCAGTCGATAGAATCCAGTCAACTTTGATCCATTTGCTGGAGGCTGAAAAAGAGGCCTCTCAAGTAGATCGTCGAAATGGGAGATCAGAAACCCTTGATCTGCTCCATCTCTATTCTTGCGCCCAATTTCTATCTCATGCAATAGATCCTTGAAAGTCTCAATCGAAGGCTGAAATTACAAAACATATTAGCCAGAGAACGTAAAACTAGTTCGAAACTGCATTTTGGAAAACCGCTCTTTTATTCAATTACGACAAATGCATTCAGAAAGCACTTTTGAATAGAAAACATGGCATAATGGGCTGACAGCAGAGAGGCTAAGGCAAAAAATATTGCCTCTAAAACAAAGAGCCCAGTGTGGAAATTGCAAGGATCTATAAATGCAGCACAGAATTGACCACACTGGAACAGCTCATCCGTTTTTTGTAGAAACAGGTTGTCTGCGTCCAGCATAACGACACGGTTGTACTCCACAAGGCTCCACGCGTAGATTTTGTTTAAAGTAAACATGAAACGCATATCAAAGTTTGGCTGATTCCTGTATGGATTCTGGATGTTATCAACTGAGATAACTCTGACTCCATCACTGATCCTGTGAAAGCAGATAGAGCAGCTTGTTACAGCAGAATACAAAACATTCAAAAAGGGGTCCTTGTGCAGGTTAATCAAAATTTACTCCAATTTTGAGTCTAGATGATCAATTTCAGCAAACTTTTGTCTTATCATAGAACTTCAACCGCTAAACTTACAAAAATTAGTCCTATATCAACATTTGCATCGTATTAGAATGCACTAACCTCAATTTCACAGTTTCTTGTGCATTTGTTGGAAGATGTTGAGTGTATAGCAACTCATGCATTTGGAAAACGAAGTTTCCACCAAAAAAACAGCTATAAATATATGGCAAGGCCTTAAAACAGCCATGAATTCATGGTGAGCCTATAATATGACTGTGAAAGAACAACTACAAGAGAACCCTTTCCGGCCAACTGTAAAGGATGACAATACACACCCGTTTTTATGACTGCAATTATTTTACGGGCAACCTTTTTGACTGCTTGTAGAAAATATTCTCTTTCTGTAACTCCCTTAAAAACATTTTACGGGCCAGTCTGCCCATGATATGGTATTTATGGATTCCAAGTTTCATAATCTGCCGGCAAGGAAAGAGCTCACATTCACTTTTAATAATCTCACACATCACTTTTTGGCTCTACAAAAATTATCAACAAAAAACAAAACTGCTGACAAAATGCGCATGGCAGAATGCGCGTTCTGCCCTGGTCGCTGCACAGATCTGCCCAAACTAGTGCCCGGTCACTATACACATAATTTTCCAATGAATTGAAAATTTTGAGAGTTTAATCTTGTGTTGGGATTAACTTTCAGAAGCTTAGGTTTAGGTTGATTAATTGGAAATCAAACTCAGGTAAAAAGCCTGCTTAACGATAAAACTTCACAGTTTGCGCCGTGCTTGATACTCAACTCAGCCTCCATTTTGAGAGAGAGAGAGAGAGCGGGGGGAGGGTGTTTCTGTAAAGGTTTAGTAAAATATTTTGTAAAAACGAAGTAGACTTTCATTCTTTTGAAGGATCATCAATGAACCCTGAATTAGCGTTGAAATTTATGGTCACGCTGTATAAAATATACTACACAGGCAATCATCAATGCAACTAGTATCTGATTTAGGCTAAACTTTAATCACAAATAAAGTTACAGTTTAATCATTGAACTTTTTTGGATTCAAATCTTGTTCAATTCAATTCTCAGCAATTTTTTCTTAGAATCAATTATTCCTATCGTGACTCGAAAGGACTTGATTCAAATCTGCTGGGGACACGATGTTGATCATCAGCACTACTTGCTCTCTGTGTGGGCGTGTGTGCCAAATAATCAAACTTACAAAATCTCAACACATTCATTCATAATCAAACCATATGTATCAAAAGATGGTTCTTGCGAGGCAATCCTCAATGGATTGGAAAAATGTGCTAGGATCAACAATAAAATGCCGAGGGAATCCTTCATGGATAAAAAAATTCAGAAGATTATAAACTTTCTACCAAAATGCATGAGTAATACTTGAGAACAAACAAACTTACAAGGTAGTGATCCAATCTTTTGGGACATCTCTGGAGACAATTACCACCAAATCTGCTTCCACTTTCAGATTGGCGATCGACCGCATCATCACACGGGCTGCAAGGAAGAATTCATAGTCATGCGGTGTTCCCATGTATAACATGGTTGCATAGGCATTTTTGTGGATTGATTTGGCAGCTGGTGAATGATCTGCTTCCGAACAGACTGCCAGCAGGTCGAGCAATCATAAGACTACCGGAGCAGCCAGCAAGTTATCTCTATGACTGCCCTCAGAGGGTATGTTCCTGCAGTACTGTTTGCTTTCCCCACGCCTCATGCTTGCTATTTCCTGATTGAGAAAGCAAAATTTGAGGCTTTGAAGGGCTTATAGAAGATTACAGGATAATTGGATCAGATTGAGGTGAGCAATTGCTAGAGTCTGTTGTTTGAAAGACTGATGAATGCAGTAGCAAAGCTTGAAATTTGAATGCATAGGATCGCATGTAAATTGGCAGCATTACTACATCAAAAACGACTTTTTTTGCAGTTTTGTGTGAATTAGTCATACACAAAGGCTTCCCACACCCTTTGGAAGTCGAAAGATGATGAGGCTAGCACAATCCATATTGGGCTGCTGTCTGTCTGCGTTGCTGCAGAACACACAACCTCCATCTCTCACTCCACCTCAGCTACTTTTCTGCCTCTGCAGCTACCTTGTCTCTTCGTCTTTTCCTTTCCTTTTGTTATTTTTATCTCGGCGGCTGCTTTTTCTTCTTGTGAGCTTCTTCCTATGATGGGTGACATTTAGTAAGAGGAGGGGGGTCTGTTTCCTTGATGTGCCTATTCTTAAGGGCACTTAAGTGCCTTGCCCCATCCCTGGCCATGGCTAGTTTGGTGGGTGTTTGAAAGATGGTGGTGTGTACACTCTCAAGTAGCCCTTATAGTGATGGGCCTATTGCCATGACACCCACAATTGCTTGTACACTCATTTGACTATTTTCCATGTAAATCGAGTGGATGACTTAAGGGAAAGAGTGGGCAACTAAACTAATTTATTGTCCAAGGGTCTAGGGCAAAGTCACTTGTTATGTGTGATCTATTAAAGTTGCAATCACGTTCTTGTCTAGTTTTCTTGGAGAAATTTAAAAGCTTTCGATCCTGTGACTGACCATGGGTGACTACATGAGTTGGATGGGTGGTAGTGACAACTTTGTTGCCACCAATAAGTTGAGGCTCCTGTTATGGAAGCAAATCATGGGGTGGGTAGTATTGGGATTCCCTTGTAATGAGCACCTATGAAATCTGTAGAATTACTCAAGCTTTTACACAATTTGTAGAAAGCAATTAAGATCTTCACAGTCTGGGACGTCGAAATCTATTTCGACCCTGCGAATCGAAATCCATCTTGACCTCGGCTTGGATCGATAGGTCGAATCGAAATGTAAATCAATTCCTGGCTTGGATCGACATAATGAATTGACTCGAAATCTATTTCGATTCCTTGAAATAAAAGATTTGATCCACTCATTTCGACCCTACATCTATTTCAATCCCTGCTCTTATTTCGACATGGGACTATTTTGACCCAGGTGTCCATTTTGACCTTGTGTTAATTTTGACCCAGGCCGCGATCAATTTGCCTGGAAATTTGATATGACGATTGTCATTCCTTCTTTCAACATAACTGGTTATAAAGCATCATCATAATCTTTTGTTCTCTTTAATTTTCTTAGTTTGGTTTCATTCATAAGCTTCAAAAATTCAAATTCAATGGAATGTGTTGGACACATTCCATAAAGCAAATAATATGGTATCGTTTGTGTTGTAATCTTTTCCATATTTTTATAAACCCAAAGTACAAAAGGTAACTTCTTATCTCAATTCGACAAAGTGATGAAGTGATTTTATTTAAAAATTTGCGAAGTGTTCCACTAGAACGTCCAGTCAATCCATTCACTTTTGGATTGTAGGGAGTAGTCTTTTGATGTTTTATCATAAAATGTTTCATTTAGAAAATGCATACCTCCATCACTTATTAACTCTAGTGGACATCCGTACCTTGTGATAATATTTTAGAATAAGAAGCCATCTATTGTTTTTGCATTGTTTTTTCAAGTTGTTTCGACTTCTACCATTTTGGTTGCATAATCAGTTGTGGAAAAAGTACAAAAAGGACCAAGAGTGGATCCTAATCTGATCCTCAAGAGGGATTGGATGTTAGATTTACTTGATCTATCAATCTACATAAGATTAAGATCAATCTAGATCAATTCTAGACATAAAATCCAAACAAGAACAATCATTTATTGAAGGTAAATGTACTTGCTGGTGAGTTTGATCACCATGGCCAGGATGGGGACGATCGAACTGGATCTAATATTCAACTTAGGCTCCACATGGGCAGCCCTCTTGGTTATTGAAGAGGTCCCCTCTCTTGTGAGGGAGCTTCATCGGTATTGTCTCTACTCTTGTATTGAATAAAGAAGATCCTCCATGAGTTTTGGTATTCATAGAGCCCCTTGATCATGGTGGCTTTCTTGAGTGATTCCTTTATGATCATGCCCTTCCATTCTTGCATGTGTGGATGTGGAACATGTGTGAAACCCTGTCAGGGTATGGACTCCAACCTGAAAATCAAGTACACATTGATAGAACCTCAAAACAATCAAAACAAATGTAGACAAATGGAGAGAATCACTCAAAATTGCTTCCAAAACCAAGATTGGTGTCTCACATTGATTATGGCCAAATGTGGCTCTATATATACAATAAGTGGGAGCTCGTGGTATTGATCATCCCTTTGATCCCACATGTGTGAAGGTGCTTTGTCATATGATGATTCATCATGCAAAACTGACACTTGGACAAAACCTTCTATTTTGAGCACTTTTGGTCCATTTTCCTTCTATATGGAGATCTACTTGAAAATCTTCTAGAATTCAAAATTTGCCTACTTCAGCTTATTCCACACGTGTGAGCTGTCCTCTACACATGAGATATGACACCTAACCAAAATATTTGGCTCATGCAATCAATATATTGATGCCATGTGTCATATATCTAGAAAACTAGTTTTTGGCCTTTTTATCCACTAGAACTTGAATTAAATCATATGTACAACCTATATGATTATGGTACATGACAAGTACACTATTTTCACACGTGGGAACAGGCTCCACACATGTGTGTTTATCTATATACAAGATTTCTGGCCTCTACCAAGCCTATTTTTGCATTTTTCACATTAGTTGCTACCAAATTGATGTCGAGTCACATTTCTCAAATGGCACAAAAGATATATCAATGTCATAGGCCAATTTGTACTTGCAGTAGGCTTATCGTGTCTTTGGCATGAATCACATGTCTTAATATACGCTAAAAGAAGATTATACACAGTTGGCCACCAGTTTTTTTGTATTTAATACTTTTTGCACAGAGCATAATGTCTGCCAACATATTTCAAATGTAGAATTATGTTTACTATTTTAAAATTTTCACAACATCTTCGTAGTTTGTTATTTGATCCCAACTTATACAATACTCTTTTTATAATGGTATAGTCATATGCCAATGGTGACATCCAAACATCTAGTCCATTCTTAAACATCAAATTAGCATGGTGAAAGCATGAAATCAAGAAACTAGTCAAAAACCAAGAAATTAGCCAAAATAGAGAAACTTTTAATAAATATGGTAAAGACAATTAAGATCTACCATTATTGTTGATCATTCAGTACATCAATCAATATAGTAGCATGATTAAGCTCTCATGTGATTTAAGATACATGAATCACAAAATACATCAAGAAAGCTCTCAAAGAGAAGCACACAGAGTTCCAAAATGACAAATTTAGAATAGCCTCCAAATTAGCATGACCTCTTCTATTTACAGTGATCCTTTGTGCCTATAATTTGAGCTTGCCTTATTAGCTTAACTTAGGGCCTTACAACCATTATTACAACTCTCGCCAATTACATATATAGCGTGGTTGATTAGGGCTCTATATCCTATTCTAATTTAGCACCATGGCTACATTTAGCAAGACTTTTTGTCGTACATATGGGTTAATTACATGCGAGACATGACACTTCCCTTGCGTAAGCATTTTTGTTCTAAAGAATGAAGACCATGTACATTTTCATCAAGTGTCATGCTCCATAAGACCTTTGGTAGTTTTCAAAATTTCAAGCCACCTCTTCATAGTTGTGCCACATGTGCTGCACCATAAGTAGTTTTATAGAGGATGAAGTGGGCATATTTTGTTGGCTGGTCCATCACCATATAAATTTCATATATCCTCCCCATGTGTTGTAGGAAAAGATGGGATGAAATTCATATTAATGCTTTTCCACCACTAGGAAGGAACATATAGTGGATATAGCAATTCAGGTTTCTTAACATGCTATACTTTGTTGACTTGATATTATGACATATATTTTCAAACCATTCTATATACATCCTGCTTCATTCCTTGTCATATGAAAAGAATTTTAACCTTTTGATAGGTATTCAATATCCTAAAATGACCACCAACACTAGGAGACTACTAGAATTTATAATTTTTTTGAGAAATCAATCTTGATTTTGGCACAAGAAATATATTTTGTCATAAAGCAGAATCCCATCCTTGAGTTGATATTGAGAACATTTTTTACATTTTTGGGTCCAATAAGTCTCCCATGATTTGCATCACAATTGCATGCTTGGTATACTCATCCATGATGATAGATTTCCAATCATTTTCCAAAGCAATGAGTGGATTTAGCATGCATCTTCCCAACATGCAGCATAACCCAACTTGTGAAACTCAATCTTGTCTTTTGGACATGCTTTTTCTTGGAAAATGGATAAATACTCCTTAAAAAAGCCACCCATTTCACACATTTGCATTCTCCACAACCTTGATAAAAAACATCAACAAGTTGATTTTCCTTGTCCTTGAGGTATTTGATGGCAAAGTCATATGCTTGAACTTGTGCTAACCATTTTTTCTATTTGTTAGTAAGTTGCTTTTGACTAAAAAATATTTCAAATTGTGGTGATCACTTTTAATGACAAACTTGGTCCCATATAGATAATGTCACCATTTCTTTAAAGAATGAACTATAGCCAACATTTCCTTGTGGTACATAGGATATGACATCTAATTCTCAGTAAACTCTCAACTTTAATAAGCAATCACACCATGTTTCTAACTCACTATAGCTCCTAACTTGCTACCACTTGCATCGATTGTAACTTTGAATGGTAAGCCGAAATCGAGTTGCAACAAAATTGGGGCATTAACCGAATTGTCTTTCAATTGAACAAATTTTTTGAAAGCCTCATTCCATTCAAATTTCTCTTTTCCTAACAAAAGCATAAGTGGTGCTTCTATCTTTGAAAAATTGAAAATAAACCATCAATAATAGGATGCAAAATCCAAATCCTCTTAATTGTCACAAAGTTTTAGGACTCTTCCACCTTGATGACGTCTTTTATCACTACAGGCCCTAAATACTCAATCAATCTTATATTGAGCAAACTGTGAAAAATTCAACTAGTTAAGTTGAGTTAAATTGGCAATTTTGAGGCCAACTTGAAATTTCAACTTAGAGATAGATTTTTTAATGTCGATAAGGCCCTAAATAGTGTTTGTCCTATTTTTAACAAGTAGTTAAAATGATAAGGTCGGATTTAGACGTGACTCTCATTGGATGATATGGATACATTGCATTTAGTCACTTAAAACTAGGTTTTTGGTGAAGTACCTAGAGATTGCCATTTTAGGGCAAGTGGCCAAGTGATATTTGATGTTCTCATTTCGTATGAAGAACTTTTGACTTTTGATTATATGTCCATCTCTTTTATATTTCTCATGATATCTTGAGTTCTAATGTGTAGAATGTGATTTTCTAGTTGTACTTGAATCCGCACATGTGAAGGACAATGTGTTACTTTTGTTGCATAGGCAGGGGCAGTACTATATCACATCTTAGTGATTGTGATCAGATCTACATGAATTTCTAAGTTCTAGCACGGTCGATGAATGATTCCTAGCTTGTGAATGATTCTAGATGTGCATCCAAATTTACCCAACATCCTATTGATCCATTAAATGTGTTTTGGATCCGATTTTTTCACATGGTATCAAAGCAGGTTGTAGGTTAAAGTTGGTGTATTTTCCAAATCTAGAGGTGTATTTGAGGGCGTCATCAATACTGTGTGGAGTTGGATTGATTTCTATCTCAAAGCAAGCATTTTCAAGTGTAGAAAGTGGATCTTTGCAATCCTAGCTTCATTTTAGGTCAAATCACTTGGAGTAGGCTGATTTTTGAATCCACTTATTGGAATTTGGATACAAAAATTTCTTATGATTGTGGATGTTGCATTCTATTAGTAGATGTACCAACATTCTAGCTTTTGCACATAGTTTTTGATTGATTCAATATTTTGTATTTTTGTGAAAACTCAAAATTAATAGGATCTCTTGTTTCAAAGGTTATGATCTTTCGAAGAGTGTGATTCAAGTGTATTTAAGTTTAGAATTTCATCATATTGTAAGTTGATCAAGTGTGATCAAGATATCATTAATTTTATGTGCTAGATTTGCTGGAAGAGGGAAAAAAAGACACTAGATTTTTTCCAAATCATTGTGATTTCTTATTGTCATCATTTGTTGATTTTCAAGAGAGTGCTAGGTGCATTTGAATAGGTTCAAATATAAGATCAATCATTGCAACATGGCAATCTCGAGTGGCTTCATGTTGGAGAGCAATGAAAGGCTTACCTTAAACAACTATTCAACTTGGAAGGTGAGGATGGAGTCCTTGCTAGAGATGAATGAGTTGATGGATATTGTTGTAGGTGTGGAGGAGAGACCTTTGGGACCTCAAGAACAATTGAGGTATGATAGGAGGGCAAAGAAAGATCTTCATGTGATCAAGGTGAATGTGAATAATGTGTTAGATTTCTTATGCTCAGCCTTAAAGAAAATCGTCAAGTAATGAGCATCTTGAAAACGGAAGGCCGAGAAGATGATTTCGGACCTTCACATTTTTTCTCTTTAAGTTTTTTCCTTATGCCTTAAACGATTTAAGGCACCTTTGCTTTTTCTGCCTCCTTCGCCTTTTTTGCACCTTCGCGAAAAATGTGACACAATGGCTAAGTGGCCAGAATGCCTTAGAAACCATTCTTAAGGCACCTTTGCTTTGTTTCGCCTTCTTTGCCTTTTTTGTGCCTTCGCAAAAAATGCAACACACTGGCCAGAATGATTTAGAAACTATTTCTGGACAAAGTGGCCAGAATGCTTTAGAAACCATTTTAAAAAGCACCTTTGCCTTTTTTGGCTTCTTCGCTGCCTTCAGTCTACAGGCGCCTTAGGGATTTACACACCTTAAGTCTAAGGGCACCTTTAGGATTTGCATACCTTCAGTTTAAAGGGCACCTTCGGGTTTTCGGGTTTTTTGCGTTTTTGCTACATTGGTAGACCGACGTCGCCAACTTATCATCAACCCTAAAACAGGTGGAGAAACAAATATCCTAAGGGCGATTACCAACTTTTGTACAGATGCAAAATTGGAAAAAATGGCAGTTAAGGCATAAGATATTTTTCTCTCGACCCTTGTAAATACATATACTAGCTGAATCAAGCTATGTAAGTGTTAATTGTCCTTTTCAATCAGAGTTTTTTGTAGCTAGAGTTATCACGCTCAACAAGCTGAAGTTATTACTTCAAGCCATTGTACTCACTGTTGATATTAATCAAACTGTAATTTTTGTCTCACTATTTTGTCGTCCATTTGCGCATTCTGTATGAATTCTTCTACTTGAATATTTTTGCTACTAACTGTTGCATTTTTGTTCCTACACGCCATGCTCAATCCTCGAGCTTCCGCTGCCGCTCACGCCCCCACGGTTTTACTACATGGTATCAGAGCGGGCATTTCAGTAATCTGCATTTGTACTGCGGATTATCAGTCTTGTTTCTATCAAGATGTTTTCTAGCAAACACACAGCCAATAGTATTCCGACAATCGTTGTTTCTACCAACGATCTCGTTCAACCAAAATGGATCCATCATCTACTTCATCTCTCATTGACAAACTCGATGGAGATAACTACCATCTTTGAAAATTCAAGATGAAGGTTATACCTCTAGCCAAAGAACTGTGGGACATCGTTGATGGCACAGAGCTCAAACCAGAAGGTGATGCAGCCGTCATCACCAAGTGGAGACTAAGAGATGGCAAAGCATTTGCCATGATCACCCTCAACATCAAGGATAATCAGATCAGCCACATACACGTGCTGCTCAGACCGCTAAGGATGCATGGGGCATCCTAGCAACTCTCTATGACATTAGAGACGTTACTTCCAAGCTTCATCTGAGGAATAAATTCTTCATCCTCAGAATGTCTGATGTAGATAGTTTTTCGAGTCACCTCAACAAATAAAAATCTTATGGAGCAGATGACTGCAACCAGCTCAATCATAGAGGATTTTGATGCACTCATGACTCTATTATCGAGTCTACTTGAAGCCTATGAAAATTGGGTAATGGAAATTTTTACCCAGGAGCACCTCACTCTATCAAGAGTAATTTTGCTGCTCCTACAAGAGGAGATCAGAAGATCAACATCCTCCTTAGGCTCAAGATCGGATCCTCAAACTCTGTATTCAAAAAATCAAAAGTTTAGATCCAAGAGGTCTACACAATCAAACTATCCTAACAACAAGAGCAACATGCAACAACCTGTATCGAACACACCATCAACTTTGGAGTCTTCATCCTTCCAGCTAAGATAGAATCTATTCTGTAAGTACTGTAAGAGGAGTGGTCACCTTATGAAAGATTGCAAAACGCTGCAATACAACAATGAAAGGAAGCAGCAGTTCCAACAACAAGCAAATGCTGCTTCTACCAGTCACTCGATCCAGCAACAGGAGGAAGATGAAGCTATCTTCTTGACCAAAGTCGAAGAACAACAGAATATCGATTCTTGGTATTTGGACTCAGGTGCATCACAACACATGACTCACCATCGACACTGGTTCCATGATTACAAGTCATACACCCATCCTACAGTTGTGCAACTTGGAGACAACTCGACTCATATTATCGAGGGTGTAGGAATAGTCAAAGTTGAATTCCAGAAAGGTGATGTAATGTTTTTGTCCAATGTTCTTCACATTCTAAATCTAACCAAAAACCTGCTCTTAGTTAGCAAAATCACATATTCGGGCCAAAGGGTCGAATTCGATAGACAGGGCTGCACTATTTTTGACGAATCTAGGAAAGTTGTCGCTTTCAGTAGAAGGTGTGGAAATTTGTACAAAATCAATCACTCCTATTCTACAAGTAGTCAAGCTCTTTTCACTTCAACTTCTGAATCAACTGAGATGCTTTGGCATTTCAGATTAGGCCATTTCAATTCCAGTTGTATTCAACAAATGTCAAAACAAAATTTAGTACAAGATCTACCCTTCATTAGCAAATCGAATAAAGCTTTTTGCAAGGCCAATCGAATACATTTACAACAACATTCAGCCAGCTACTCACCTCAGTCCCATGGTGTAGCTCAAAGGAAAAATCAGACACTCATCGCAAGTGTAAAGAACATGCTGGCCCATGCCTCTCTTCCAAAGAAATTCTGGACAAAAACTGTTACTACAATAGCCCTGAATGGCAAGACACCTTATTAGGTGTGGACATGATCAAAGCCATCACTCACAAATATTCGAGTATTTGGATGCAAAGCCTACTCACAGACCCCTACTGATCTAAGTAGGAAGCTGGACAACTCCAATAGAAGGTCAATCTTTATCAGCTATTCCTCAAACCATCAGACATACAAGCTCTTCAATCTGGACTCTCAAAAGACCTTCATGAGCATTTGTGGAAGATTAGTTTGTTGACCACAAGAGAAAAGCTACTTCGAATTCAAATCCTAGAATCGACACCAACAGCTACGAACGACTCAGGACTGATCAGAAGATTGACACTGACACTGACACTGACTCTGACAATGAGGCAGTCCCTCAGCAAAACGAATTGCATCAGAGGATCGCGGTTCAAATCAAAAGATCGAACCGATCAATACCTTAACAACAAGTGATACGCATCATGTTCATATTTTTTAATCATTGTAATGTAAAATTTGCCTACAATGCATATTGTACACAAATCTAAATACAAATTTCAAACTAACAAACAACAAGTGATGATTCTTGGACCTCCACAATCGATATCACAACCCAACAAAGGGATATCTCAAGGTAATGTTATTTTTTCTCTCAAAATAGATATTGTTCTATTAAAAAATAAATAAACATTAATTTTTAATATTCTTTGTAAGATCTGACGCTGCTCCCGAAACGACCACAAGTTCTTCACAATCTACAAAATAGCATCTCAAGTAGGAAGCTTCTACATCGGACAGACAACAAATTTGATAAACGTATGCAACAACATGCTCACAGGCCATCAAAAGGGATGGTCTATGACAAGACTTGCAGCAATTTTTCTGATAATTTTGAAGCCCAGATATTAGAAGTTGTTAATGATTCTTCAACTACAAATAGATCAGAACAAATGTATATAACAATGTTTAGATCTAAAAAATTGTGAGTTTGTAATTCGTCCTCTTGCTGTACTTGTAGAATAATCTCTTCTTTCTCTGAGTGGGTTGCTAATTCTGGGTCTTCTGTAACTGCTTCTGATTGATGTCGAATTGTCAGACAACTTTCTTCTTCTGTTGCTTCTTCATATTCTTCTTCGAGAATAATGCTTGTGAGTCATTGATGGAGGATGAGGATGTTCCATTCCTTCTTGTCTCCTCCTACAGAAGCATAATCATGACTCTGGACAATGTTATATCTGAGTGTGTGATAATCATCATCACCCAGTGTTCGTATGAGGATGGCAAACTTGAAAACAAGGTCATTACAGCGTCGGAGTCTTTGATCACTAAACCTATTGCCACCATCTGGTCCAACAAAGTCCTAAATTGATTAATGTGATTGTGAACAGATCACTTTCTAACATTCTGAGAGAGAAGAACTTTCTCCTCAGATGCAGCTTCAAAGTGACATCTCTCACTTCGTATAGTGTATTCAATATATCCCAAGCTTCTTTTGAGGATTGGGCTTGTCTAATATGGCCAATCTGTGTGTCGAAGATGTTAAGGGTGATCAAGGCGAAACCCTTGCCATCCCTGAGCTTCCACTTGGAAATGGCTTGCTCATTGACATTGAAAATTAGTTCGGTTCCGTCGACTATTTTCGAAAGTTGTTTGGCCATCAGTACTACTCTCATCTTGAATTTCCCACAAGTGGCAATTCGAACCGTCAAGTTTGTCTACCTTTAGAGCATACTGTGGTTGCGAATCCATCTGGAATTTCAGGATGAGTGTGTGCAGATAGTAGATTGTATGACTGAAAACAATTATAGCAAAAGTCTACACTATATCAAAGCATGGTTTGGTGGTACAACATGTACTTTCAAGGACACTACTTTTTTTTGGATAGAAATGCACTTTTGTATTATTATACACTATTTTCAACTAATACTTTTGACTTGCAATAACATTTTAAGTGTATGTCATGTAATATATCATTGGAAGCTCTTCAAAAAGCGCTTTCTAACACACCAAACTCCGCTGAGATTGGACTTACCACTAAAACGTTATGTCATTTTTCAAAAAATTATGATCAATGAGATCCCCATAGATTTGACTTGCCATAACGTTTTAACAGTAGCTCGGAAGTATGTCATGTAGCATATAATTGGAAAGCGCTAGTTAAGCGCTTTCTAACGCACCAAACTTTGTTGAAATTGGACTTACCACTAAAAAGTTATGTCATTTTTAATGTGGACTCAAAACAATTATGAGTAATAAAGTCCCCAACAAGTGAAATGTACTACCAAAAGGTACAATGAAAAATGGTTTTTTTTTTTGTACCACCAAAGCAGCCTTTAGCCATCAGAATTATTATTCTGATAATGTTGTTCTAATGATAATATCTAAACGTTTCGATATCAAGCAAAAGCTCTGATACCATGTTGGTATAAGATAAACAGAAAGATAGCTCTGATACCATATTGAATTTTGAGACAATACGCGTCGTATCAGTGAGAAACAAGCGGAATCCTCGGTGCATGTAGCTACATATATCGTATTCAGATCGAATTCAAACGAATCAAATTTTGTCTTACTTGATTACAACTTCGAAGTCACTGGATCGAATGACTCGATTCCATAGCCATGCACGAATTCACTAAGTTATAGATTTAGATTTTATGTGCGGAAGCATAAAGTGTCTAGGTGATTAGAACAACGAATTCAACTTATGCTATCAATCACACGAATGGTTCAATCTATGAATAATTTATCTACGAGCGTGAATCTATTTGAACATGGATGAAATAAGCATTTAATCAGAATATACACAACTTGAATTATGGAACAAATATTAATTAGTCGCGAATGATAACAATCTAAATGCAGATAGAGACACATTCTTTCTAAGACAATGCTCTATAGTAACAGAGAGAAAGAAAAGAACAATTGTGCTCTGGATGTTCAATTACTAATCATGTAGATCGATGATTCAACGTTCTACCATTGTAACCTTACAAGTGATAAGTTGATGGGTATTTGTACAAATGGCTAGCTAATTAAAAGAATGGTTAATCCGTACATTGCAAATTTAGATTAATCCACTACGTGCCGTTGTTAGTCGCTTTCGGACAATATATGAGTGTGTTGGAGATCCTGCCCGGTCGTGACGATGGTACATTTGAGCCGCCTTTGATCCACTCGACTTGAGAGTAATAGATGACCAACTATTAGCTCGAGACAGTTATGAGCTCGAAACAGTCAAGGTTGTCGAATAGTCGTTGTGGCCGAATAGAAATTATTCGAGGTGGTAGATAGTCAACGTGGTAGAATGGATGAGTGGTCAAAAATCAAGGTTGTCGAAATGTTCGACGAGACGAATGTTGAATAGTTGAGGTGGTTGAATATTTTCGTGTCATTGGGACTCTGTCACGAATTTCTTTGTATTTCTGCAGACTGTTAGAAAACAAGTGTAATTCTGTAGAGTGTGCCATTGTATAGATATTTACAACAATTAGTGAATGGATCTAGATTACAAAAAAATATAGGGATGGAGAGGATAGGAATCCAACAATCTCATTATCTTCAATGAAGGATGAGTACAAAGAATTGACTACATGCACCAAGGAAATGCTATGGTTCAAAAAGATGCTATTGGATCTACACTTGGTGGATTTTAAAAAGACTCCAATCATATTTTGTGACAACCTTTTAGCTCCAAGTTTGGCTAACAACTCGTTTTTCATGCAAGGAGCAAGCACATTGAGTTTGCACATCATTTTGTCAGGGATCAAGTATTGGCAAAGGAGGTGGAGCTCCAACATGTTTCTTCAAACGAGTGTGTGGTTGATATCTTCACAAATCATCATAAAAAAAACCTTGACAAGTGATTTTGTGCAACTACTATTGCGCCTAGATCTATATTTAAGATCATATTGGATCTTAAATTTCACGGCTCTTATTCCCAAATTGTATGAGGGAGGTTGAGAAGCTCATTGAGCTAAGAGATTATGAGAAGTCAAGCTTGTTGAATGAAGATATTTGAAACATGATGCTTTTGAATTGTTGAGCAAATTTGTCAACTTTTATATGTGCACAACATCTTTAGTAATCGTTTTTTGCATGTCACTCTTTTGTGTACCACTTTTATGAATTGCTTGCTAGGCACCATGTTAGTCATCACTAAATCATAAAAAGTACCATTAATAGGCCAATTATTGGTTGCCAAATCATTATTGGGTTATTTAAAACATCAGTTTGTGGATTAACTAGTTCAACAACCACACATGATCATGAGATTGAGAAATATTATTCAAGTTCATATCTCGAAAGAGGGCTCCAAATTGCAACACAATGACATGGTCATTAGCCCATCCCCTAATTATAGTAAAAATGCTTGAGCCTTTATTTTGAATAGAATTTTACCATACAATGATAACAATTCTCCTTCATTCAAAAAGGTGAGAGTCTTTTTTGTCATATGTAAGTAAAGAAACTCATATATTTTAAACACATTGTACAAATTAAATAGCATATGATTTTATAATTTTCAAGGAGAGACTTAGTAGTGCTTTTATTTCATACCTAGAAATATCTCATATTTAATGGTGCCATAAATGTCTTTTGATCTCTCTAAATCCAAATAATTTTGATTATCTACGATATTTCCATCGCAAATCAAAGTTAATATAACAAGATGACATGTCACCAAATAATCCTTTTAAAAAGATGGTTCTAGGAGTTTTCAAATACCCAAGGAATAATACTTTTCATAAGTTCTCCATAATCAGTTTTTGTTTCAAGATAGTCTTATTAAATAATTTCATCTACTACTAGCTCACAATATGAGCAACAAATTCCATGAGCATATCACTTTGTGAAAGCTTGACATCCATTGTTCTCCATACTTCCACCCCTAGACAGTAATGCGTAAGATCTAGATCTATCATCTCAAACTATTTGTCTAAATCAATTATGATGGTTTTAACAAAATCTTGATAGCATTTAGTGATATTAATAGCATCAACATATAGCACTATTAAAATAATATTAAGCTCATTTGTGAAGACATACAAATTCTTTCAAAATTGCCATAAAAAAAAAAACTAGTGATTAAATTGTACTTGTTTTAATAATGAATCTATTTGAATCATTGAATGCACAATGCATTTCACATCTTTAAATGTATCTTGTAAAATGCATCAAGATGCCTAGAATGAATAATTTAGTTTTCAAAGCCCAACATCAAGAATGCTTAAGTATCTTATTGAATTATCCAGTATGCAAAATGTTGAAAGAGCTTACATTCACGATTCATCATAAGATAATGAGAATTTCTAATCCTTGCACATGACAAGGATGTAACCCATACTTCCATAAATCTCTCTTCATCTCTCATTGTAGTAGGAATATGCTTGTCTATTCTCTCTCCTTGAATGATTAAATTTTGTGTGCTCTTACCTCTTTGAACATTTTTAATGTAATCTTTTAGATTGAAATACAATTAGGTAGAAATTTTGCAAAGGAGAAAATACGAAACATTTCCTAGATCAACAATACAAGAAATATGGAGCTAATATGTTTCAAAACATGGATTTGTAGCATACATATATTACCATCATGTGAGCTAGTTGCAGCAACTTTAACCTATTCTATTGATGAACTTACTAACAACACAATTACTAGAACATGCAACACTGGCTAATTCCATTGCATACGGTGTAAGTTGGACATGAGTTGCAGTTCGAAGTGTCAAAACCTGAAAAAAAAAATATTCATAGGTGAGTCAATCACATAATGGATGATGAGCATGAGCTAAAAGGTCATACTTCAAAAATGAAAAATGAAAAATAAGAAATAGGTAGCTTATGCTTTGCATTGGTAGATACATGAAGATGAATAAAAATCACAAGATTAATCTAGATAACTTACAAGTCATGAGGTATTTACTTCGCGTGGTAGTGGAAACATCATGTAAGTCTTGTGGTAGGCGCACTGTTGTTGCCAATTGGAGGTGAATCATTAAGATCATGAGAACAAGAGCCAAGAGAAAAAAATTGGTGTGTGCTGCCATTGGTTGTTTTTACCAAGGCGAGAGAGAGAGAGAGAGAGAGAGAGAGAGAGAGAGAGAGAGAGAGAGAGAGAGAGAGAGAGAGAGAGAGAGAGAGAGAGAGAGAGAGAGAGAGAGAGAGAGAGAGAGAGAGAGAGAGAGAGAGAGAGAGAGAGAGAGAGAGAGAGAGAGAGAGAGAAGATGTGATATCTTTAGTTTTTACATCTAATAAATAGTTTAGGCTACTCTCATCTTATTGCCAAGAGTCGACAGTAGGCTTGGTGGATCCCTTGCCTTGGTTTTGTGGTAGGCTATCATTTTGGAATCTTTGTGATGCTTTTCAATAGACTAAACTTAAGAAAAAAATTTGATGTTCCATCACCTTTCCAAGGCTAGCAAACTTAATGGGCCCCAATATTGTTGGCTAGCTAAATTGGATTTTGCTAGGTTCTCAACAACACTTTGCTCTCCTCACCTTATCCCTTGTCTTGGCTTTGTGGCAGGTTATTACTTGGGACATTTGTGATCCTTTAAACTAAACTAAACTTAAGAAAATTTTTGATGGAAAAAATTCCCTTGCCATCACCTTTACAAGGCCAACAAACTTAATGGACCTAGGTAATGTTGGCTAGCTATTTATAGTAGGTTCTCAACTATATTTGGCTCCCCTCACCTTATTCCCAAGAGCTGGTGAGCTTGGTGGATGCCTTGTCATCAACTTGGGATGGTTGTGAGGCTCACTTTATCCCCAAGAGCCAATAGGCTTGGTGGACCCCTTGTCTTGGCTTTGTGGTAGGTTATCAGCTTGGGATGTTTGTGATGCTTTTGATTAGACTAAACTTAATAAAAAGCTTAATGTAAAACAATTACCTTGACATTACCTATCCAAGGCCCACAAGCTCAATGGCTAGGTGTTAGACTTTTGGTAGGTCCTCCAGTGAAATTTTTTGATGGGAAACAATTCCCTTGTCATCACTTTCTATGACTAGCATACTTAGCGGAACTAGCCATTGTTGGCAGGGTAATTGATTTTTGACAGGTGCTCAACTCAAGTGAAGAAGTTTCATGAAATAGAATTCTCTTGCCCTCACCTACTATCATCGGCAAGGCCCAACTATTGTTGGTTTTTAATAGGTTCTCTACTCAAGTGAAAACGTTCCATGGAAAGTTTGACAAGCTTACTGGGCCCAACTATTGCTAGTTGGTAGGTTCTTAGCTCAAGTGCAAAAGTTTGCTTAAAAGAATGAGTTTTTTTGCCATCAACTTTTCAAGATTGACAGCTATTTTGGCTAAGTATTGGGTTTTTGGTAGGTGTGCAACTGAAGTATCAATCTGGTTCTAAAAATCCTAGCTGGTAAGTATGAAAAGTTTCAAGAAACATTTTCTATCCAAAGTTGGCTAGTGTGGACTTTTTTGAATGATGGAACAAAGTAGTGTTGGGAGAGTGCTTCTTGGTGTTATCAACTTGTAGGATCATAGAGAATCAAACTTGGGTGGGTAGGCCAACCAATACACCAACTAACTACATGTCAGAAGAAAGTGACAAAAATATTGAAAGTGGAGCTAAGATTTTGGTGTGCGATGCCATTGTTTTTTTTTATTATCAAGGTGAGAGAGAGAGAGAGAGAGAGAGAGAGAGAGAGAGAGAGAGAGAGAGAGAGAGAGAGAGAGAGAGAGAGAGAGAGAGAGAAGTTGGCAAGTGTAGACTTTTTTTAATGATGGAACAAAGTAGTGTTAAGAGAGTGCTTCTTGGTGTTATCAACTTGCAAAATCATAGAGAATCAAAATTGGGTGGGTAGGCCAACCAATACACTAACTAACCACATGTAAGAAGAAAGTGACAAAAACATTGAAAGCGGAGCTAAGATTTTGGTGTACGATGCCATTGCTTTTGTTTTTTTCTTTATATCAAGGTAAGAGAGAGAGAGAGAGAAGTTGGCTAGTGTGGAATTTTTTGAATGATGGAATAAAGTAGTGTTGGGAGAGTGCTTCTTGGTGTTATCAACTTGCAAAATCATTGAGAATCCAACTTGGGTGGTAGGCCAACCAATACACCAAGTAACCACATGTCGGGAAAAATTTCATGTATTGATGTCATCATGTAATCGTTGTGCCATTTCTAGATCTTTTTCACATTCGAACAATAAGATGTCTTCCTTTGCTCTAGTGTATCTCCTGATAGGTAAGTTGCCATATGGTGACAATCTTACAAGGAGTAAAGTGCCATCAAATAGTTCTTGAACTAACTAGAAGTCTTCTTCAGAATTTTTCCTAAGTGTAATTTGTTCGAACAAAGTAGATGAAAATTGAATAAACTTATACTTTACAAATAAATTCTGAACAAAAAATAATGTTTTGGCTGCAAAAGTGCCAAACTGCCAGTAAGTATACGTACAAAGCTTTATTTTTGCGGGATTTAACTTTGTCTTGTAGATTGTGCTTGATTTCTGCAAAATAACTTGAAAAATTACGCTCCTAATCGGTGTATATATTGTACAGCTCTGGGTATGCCATATTAATATTTAATAACAGACCTGCGTCGTCGAATTCTTCAATATTAGCATGGCCTTTTGGTAAGTATAACTTGAACTCTGCATGCCGGAAATCTTCTTTTTTCCACACTCACTGCCAATCCTCCAATGCCATGCCTATTGAGCCTGGTAGCATCAAATATTCGACATGCCATTGCAATTCGATGTTAAGATGGCAAGGACTCCACTTCCAGAATCATTCAGAAAAAACTTGAAAATGTTCTGCACATACCTTCGACTGATTTTTCCTCGGTCGTTTTGCCTTAGGTTGTGCTTCCGCAACATTCTGGCTGTGGATGTCTACAGCGAGTTTCTGGTCTTCGAGCTGCTATTTTAGATCTGCTACCTCCTTCTGAAGTTCAGAGATTTTGATGCAGGCTTCAACATACTCTAAATGATCAGCAACTCCAGAACATTGGTGAGTTGCCTGAAGCTGCTTCGCCAATTGTTCAATCTTCTCTAGGGCCTGCAAATATGCCTCGTGTGCATCTAGCCCAGAATATAATAATAAAAAAAAAAATTAAGTAATAGAATATATAAATCAAAGAAATTTTTTTTTTGGAACGAAAACGAAAAAGAAAAATTCGGGGTGGAATATTCTAAAAGATACTCAAAATATTTTCAAAAGATTCTCTCCTCGAAATCCTTCGTTAAAGATAATATCTCTTCAGTCTGGAATCGTTAATACGCGTTGGCAATAATTCATATCAAGTTTATTAATAAGATACTTCAATGAATAATGATCATGAAATATAAAAGCATATCCCAGCAAATAATGCCAAAATTTCTTTATAGTAAAAATCATTCCAAGTGCTTCCTTTCTGTTGCCGAATAAGTTTCTCCGAGGAATTGAACTGGCGACTAGCATAGTATATTGGATGGCCTTTCTTCTGATCGTCCTTCTAGTTCAGACAAACACCAATAGCAAATGCTGACACATCAACGTAACTATGAAATAGTATTGTCCAGTTAGGCGGTCTTAGAATTAGAGCATTAATCAGTTTCTGCTTAAGTTCCTCGAATGCTCTCTGTTGTTCTGTCGTCCAGATATATAAGCGACTTGCTTCTTAAGTAACTGTGTAAGGGCTGCAACAATAGAGGCATAATTCTAGATAAATCTTCGATAATAACCAACATGTCCTAAGAAACCTCGTAGTTCTTGTAGATTTGTTGGTATCAACAGATTCTTTATCACTTCGACTTTATCTTTGTCGACTTCAATTCCTCTGTTGGATCTTCTATGCCCCAAAAGTATATCTTCTCTCATACCGAAAAAACATTTTTTGGGGTAAGTGACAAACAAGTGTCTCGACACCTCTACAATGTAAGTTTCAGTTTCTGAATATGAGACTTGATATCAGATGCAGAATCAGTAGCACTAGAGCCCATATATTGTACGAGCTACGATGAGACAAGTAACATCCTCCACATCGGGGCATCATGGGAGAGTGAGGAACACAACATCACCCTGTCAATCAAACACAAGAGATTCGAGGATGAGGCAACAATGGTAGATGGAGGATTAGGTGTCAATTTGATCTCCACTACTTTGTATCAAAAGTGGGATTTACAGGGATTGAAGCCAGTAAAATTTGCCATCAAGCTAGCGGATCAATCCTGTGTAAAACCAAAGGGTGGAGTTGTCGATATCCCTGTAAAAATAGCAGGCATAGAGTTTGTGATCACTTTTGTAGTGATGGATAAATCTGAATCTCCATTTGTATACCGTGTTTTACTGGAAAGGCCATGGGTGAGGACTACGCAAGTAGTTCACAACTGGGGTACTAGAAGACTCACCTTCAAGAACAGAGAACATGCTGTAAAGTTCGATCCAACCACATGGGTAGTGAAACCTATTACACCTAAGGCTGATGATGGATCATCCACGACAGATCATACGATCGATCGCCCAAGGCAAGCCAAGGGTGGTCACTACGATTCAGAGACAGATGTCGTGATATGGACGAATGCATTAGCAACGATTGACTGCCAAGCATGTCAATATGAATCGGATCTTAAACCCAGCACGTCTTTACCCAAGTGTTACACCATGGACACACCAATTACATTTGGAGTGAATATTATAAACGTAGCATGACTATTAATGGAATCTATTGAGAATCCAGTGGACACAATTTAGTCCTGTGGAAAAATGCTTTGACTTACAATAAGAAGACTGAGTTGACTGATGAGCAGGTCCTACAACACATGGACCCAGATCGCTATGGAATCAAGAGAGTACCAGTTCAACCGCCGCAAAAATCTGCTATGGTGAAAGTTTCAAAGATAGATCCACCACAGACACCTATAAACAAGAAGAATAGTTAAAACAACGCTATAACCAGGTGATCCGATGGAGTGATCTACCCGAAGAAGCTATAGCTATAGTGGATGTTGATATTTGCAACCATGAGACGAATGTCACATCAGTTCTGAAGAAAGACAACAAGGACGAATCCACCCATATGACAAGAAGAGACAAGAAGAAGGTGTTGGATTCTTTGAAATCAATTAGGATGAACTCGGATACAGCATCATCTTCTTCTCAGATGACATAGAATCAAAAGATGACCAGTTGGACTAAGATCAATATGCTGATGGGGGAATCTCGACGAGCACCAGTCCACGAGATGCCTGAGACCTTCAAGAATTATACCTTGGACGACGTGGTAATTATGATGCCGCAAGCCCAGCAAGAATCTGATCAAAGTCAGGCACCAGCAGAACAAGTCTTTGAGAGACCTGTGCGAATGCAACCAATGAACCTTGCCAAGCCAAGTGAAGAAGAAAAGATCGTGCATGTGGGGGAGCCGTTAATACCCACATAATTCAAGCGACTATGATCATTCTTGGTGGAGTACAAGGACTATTTTGCTTGGAATTACATTGATGTGAAGGGCATCCCACCAACAGTAGTCCAACACACCATACCCTTGGTGGATGGAATAGTCCCTAAGGTGAGTCGTTATTACCACTGTAACCCGAACTACATGGAGCTGATTAAGCAAGAGTTGCAGAAGCTGTTAGATGCTGATTTCATTTTCGAAATCGAGCACACTGAATGGGTATCGTTGATAGTTATAGTACCCAAGAAGAACGACAAAATGCGAATTTGTGTGAATCTAAAGGTGCTAAACATAGTCACCAAAAAGGATCATTTTCCTTTACCCTTTACGAAAAGTGTCCTTGACGGGGTAGCTGGAGCCGAAGCCTACAATTTTCTGGATGGCTTCAACAGTTACAATCAAGTGAAGATAGCACCTCAAGACCAGCATAAGACAACATTTGCCACAGAATGGAGAACCTATGCCTATAAGGTGATGCCATTCGGACTCTGTAATGCCCCAAACACCTTCCAGCGAGTCATGCAGGTGGCATTCAAAGAGTATTTGCAAAAACTTATGGAAATCTTCTTGGATGATATGTGCGTGCATGGACGAAACTTTGAACACTTATCCAATCTGGAGAAGGTGCCAAAAATGCTGCGAATTCCAGATTTTCTTGAATCCAGAAAAATGTCAATTTTGGGTTACACATGGCTTGATTCTTGGCCATATAGTGTCTAGACACGGGATCACCATAGACCTATCAAAAATCAGGATCATTGTTGATCTACGACCACCAGGAACGATCCGCGAGGTCTACATCTTTATGGGTCATGCTAACTATTACAAGATTATCATTCTAGATTTTGCGGAGTTAGCACGACCAGTTTACAAACTCACAACAGATCCACATTGGAATGAGGAAGCCCTAAAGGCTTTCCAAAAACTTAAAGATGCATTGGTCTCAACACCAATCTTACGCCCGCCCAATTGGTCCATTGAGTTTCATGTGCATATGGATGCATCAAAGTATGTAGTTGGAGCAGTCTTAACCCAGCCAAGAGAACACAAAAAGGATTTTCCGATCCAATTTGCAAGCTGACAACTTAGTGATACTAAAGTGAATTATTCAACCACAGAGCGGAAAGCACTGGCAATGATATATGCGGTTAAGAAGTTTTGGCATTACCTGATGGCCACACACTTTTTCTTTTATACGGACCATCAACCCTTGCTCTATCTTGTTAACAAAACCTGCATCACAGGGAGAATCACTTGATGGCTACTTCTATTGTTAGAGTTTGATTTTCGGATAGTGGTTCGCAAGGGAAAACAACATTACATGGCAGATCATGTATCGCGTATCAAGGGGAAGGAGGTTGCAACCCAACCCGATGATGAGCTACCCAATGCTGCCTTATTTTACGTTGACACAGTACCCGAATGGGCCACCGACATAGTTGAATATCTAATGCGGGGCCAACTAGACAAATCATTAACCAAGGCGGAACAACGAAAGTTGATCTTGAAAGCTAGACCTTATCAGCTGATTGCCGGCCAATTGTACAGAAGAGGACCAGATGGGATTCTTCGATGATGTATTCTTCCTCATGAAGCCACCCAATCATTTTGCCTTCATATTAAGGCATGGGTGGAGGTCATTTTGCATCCGACATTACAATTCGCAAGATCCTGCAATCAGGATGCTGGTCGCCAACGATTCACAAGGATACAGAGGAATACTTGAGACAATGTGATGTGCCAGAGGACAAGGAGACCAACGAGATTGAGTTATGACCTTCTGCACCCGGTCTTAGCCCAAGCACCATTTGAAAAGTGGGGATTGGATTATATTGGTCCAACTCACCCTGCAACAAGAAGTACCCAAGCCCAATACATAATCGTGGCCACCGAATACCTCACCAAGTGGGTCGAAGCCAAGGCAGTGAGAGTAGCTGATGCTAGGACCACTGCCAAGTTTCTCTATGAAAATATGGGTTTTGACATTTTGCGAGTAAATCACTTGCGAGTTTTGCAAGTTTCTACACAATGAGAATAGCAAAAATTGAATGTACATGGCATGCCATTAAATTTTGACATTTTTGGAAGTTCGTTGAGTAAGTGGTGATGAAAATCAAATTCTCAATTTCATTAGTCCAAGAAAATTGTATGGTTAAAGAGATATGACATTGTGCAGTTGCACATTTGAATTGATAGTAACTATAGTAAATCTAATTCCTAAATCGGCATGACTCGTGGAGGCCCCCATTGAGAGTGTCTGCTACTTCAGTCCAAGGCCAGGAGTTGACAAGGCCCACATATAGGGTTTTTGAGCCCAACCTTTTGATAACATGACGGGGTGGGAGGTGGAGCACCTCGGCGTGGCTCGTGGACGCCCATTGAGTGTGTCTGCTACTTCAGTCTGGGGCAAGTAGTCCCACGGGCCCAAACTGGGGCCCTTCAAGGGCAAAAACCACACTTGACTTTTAGCCCTGCTTTGACGCATTCCAATCAGCTGTTCTCATGGTTCCTCTCTCACTCACGGTTCTCAACGATTCTCACGGTTCCTCTCTCTCACTCACGGTTCTAACGGTTTCTCTCTCTCTCTCTCTCTCTCTCTCTCTCTCTCTCTCTCTCTCTCTCTCTCTCTCTCTCTCTCTCTCTCTCTCTCTCTCTCTCTCTCTCTCTCTCTCTCTCTCTCTCTCTCTCTCTCTCTCTCTCATGCTATCGGTTCTCACGGGCCGTTGTTGACCCCTCCCAAACGACTGCAAAGGAGGTGTTTGTGGCCTCTCCCTTCACGGTGTTTGCAGCCCCTCCGCTCACTCACTCACTAGCCGTCGCTGATCTGCAAACACACTTTATACCTCAATGTACTCCTCACATGATTAAATGTTTTAGCATTTGGCATTATCTACAATCATGTAACGTGTTGATCTGCAAACTGGACATCGTTTATCAACAAACACACCTTATGATGGTGGTGTAATTCTTCACCTCTACCCGACAGTTGTGATAGCAGGCTCACGACTCAAGGTTCCGATAGCAGGCTCTTCTCCTCACGCTTCTGATAGCATGCAGGTCGTGATCTTCAACAGCTCTTGCCAGGTTTGCCGTTTGGAAAAGCATTTTGGTTTTAGGATTTTTTTAGTTGTCACCTAATTGCCTAATCTTCAAGCTGTGATAGATTCAATTACTACTCTAATGATTAAATAAAATTGTCGGCTGTATTTGGGGCTATACTATTACTGTAACCAAAATGCTTGCTAGATTGATTTCACTAAGTGGGTTGACATTGTTGAATGCATTATCTAGCTGATATGATTAGATAGAATAGTTGGCTATATGACAAATATTGTAATACTTCTGTTGTAACTAAAAGGCTTGCTAGGTTGGTATTCTCAAAGTGGGTTATGGAAACTCGTATGAATTCAATAAACCCCTGCTTTATTGTACATGGTTATTTCGTTTCTAGGAACTGTTTGATGTATTCTCATACTAGTGGGCTTTTAGTAGATGTTTAGTTATGTGGAATTTTATATTTTGCAAAAAATGTAGAAATTTTTGCTCTTTTGAACAATATTTTGCTGGCCCCTCTAACAAGACTTTATCATAAATGCTGTTGATTTTTTTGCCATAGTGTAGACGGCTGTCCCAAAAATCTGTCTATTGAATATAGATATGCTCTCTTAGAAGTTGAGGCAAAAATACTCAATGCGACTAGCATCCAGGAGAGCCCAACTCAAATGCCTCGGACCAAACTCAGGTAACATGACAGGTTCTTCTGTTGACAGACCTGGTACAGCCACGCTTGCCTCCATGACTACACAAGACAAAAAAACCGTTACACAGCTAATTTCAAAAGCAAAAAACAACGCACCTAAACATTTTCCCACTTTCTTCTGACAATCAAGTCTCACCTCTATTCTCTTTCAACCAACTTATGCATTCTTCATCGCTACACCACCCTCGGGGCAGAATGCAGAAAGCAAAAATAACATGAAATATTCACTTTTTTCAGAACTACCTTGTATGGGCCTATTGTTCCTTGTGTCTTTAGACCACTCTAAATGTGGCCAATAGTGTGTCCAAATATCACTATCCACATCCAACAAGCCGGTGTCAAAATATTTTGACCGATTTCGGTCAATTAAGGGCATGGACCCTTTTCTCGAGAGAAGGTATACATCCATAAAGTGCATCTGCAGATAATGACAACACTATGTCAGAACAAGCAACTCACATACTTACATAAATAGGTCTTCCAAGCAAATTTATAACTATAAAATTATACTCACATAGTCACATACTTACATACTTCCAAGCAAATTTATGACTATGAAACTATATGAATCAAAGAAGATCCAAGTTATAGTGCATTAATTTTCATAAATATGCAAGCATTGCATGTGAACAAACTTGCAATGAAAAAATCACAACTTACATTCATGCCATCCTCTCCTCTTCCAAATTTTTCAATTTCTCTCAGCACAACACGTCTCTGAATAGCCAACTTCCGTCGGCCGATCTGAATCTCAACTTGCAATCTATGAGTGGGGGGACTGATAAGGATGGTCCACCCACGGTCGTCCAATACAACCATGCATATATCTAGGCTGGCCTCAAGTGCAATAATCTTAAAAACCTCTTGTCTAATATTAAAAAACCTCATTGGTAAAGGGTTACCTCTAGCATCCTGACATAGCTCAAGAATCCTCAAAGCCTCCAGTCTAAGTGCCTCATAGAATACTTCTCTGGCAACCCAAATGCGAAACATCTTGTCACCAACAAGAATATTGTACTGGTCTCGAGCCACAGCTCCTCCCAAGCAATTTTTGAGCCACTGACACCTGGTCTCATTAGAAACATCTGCCAAACGCAAAGCATTCAATTTCTCCAAACCCAATGAGAATCCCTTTTCTTCCAAAGCTTTTGTGGTTATCATTCTAAACCATTGATCTCCATTCTCAGGAGCCATGACACACAATAATTTACTCATTCGATTGCCATATTTTTTTTCTTATACGCATACTGATAGGACGTACAAGCCTGACTCGTATATGAGCTAGAAATCAGTTAACGAGTGAGGTAAAACAGGGTTAGATCTTGAATAAATGCCTAATCTTCATTTGAAACTTTTGCATAGGCTTCGAAAATACTTGTTATTGATGGTGATATGGTCTGCAATTAGACCATGAGGATAGTATGAAGTTTCACAAGTTCGGAGTCTCGAAGATCTCCAAAACCATGAGTGGAATCTTTCACAAACACCGTAGGGCCAAACTGTGATAAGGCACACTCCGAGCAGTGATAGACAAGCAAGATAGAAGTGCGTACAACATCACTAGATCATAAACAATGGGTGACCGAATGGCTGAGATTAAAGGTTAAAGATCTCCACGAATGAG
Source organism: Diphasiastrum complanatum (assembly GCA_029204225.1). NCBI lineage: Eukaryota > Viridiplantae > Streptophyta > Lycopodiopsida > Lycopodiales > Lycopodiaceae > Diphasiastrum > Diphasiastrum complanatum. The sequence continues at coordinate 6,280,327 of CM055114.1, forward strand.
ATTTGCAGATCTCAAGTAAGCAATAAACGAGTTGCAAACTAGATGTTTGGAATGCCCCGTCTTACAATAGTCTAAATGCTTATTGTGAAAGTACTGTACTTTAGGACCATAAATGGATTTACAAAAGATCCACAAGAGTGATTGGATGCTTGCTTAGCAATCTATCAAAAAACTAGACACAAAAAAGTTGATCTAGATTGGCAATTCGACAAACAACCAACATTAACAATCAAAATCATTGATCAACATTGAAATCCGAGCCCACACGTGTGTAATTAAGGCTGTAGTACGGCCTTCAACTTGAGAAACAAGTAGAAATTGATTTGGTTTCATTTGGATCACAAAAACTCAATGTACATAGTGAACTAGCTTGAGATTGCCGATGAGCTCCAAAAATATTCTATCTTCTCACTATGGGAGCTTGGAATACATAGCAAATTCGACTTCCTTCTTGAAGTTAGGTGGATTTACAGCATGTAATAGGGAAGTTAACTCACCCTTCTTGCCCTAAAATGAAACCCTAGTCTATTTCCTAGAGTCATGCTTGGTAGATAGCTAGTTGGTCAAATTTTCACTTTGAATCCAGGATTTAGGTCCTATAAACTAGGAATCACTACCAAAATGACATGACCAACCCTATGGACTTGACCTAACCTACATTAGGAGTGGATTGCCATGTGGAATCTTGGCCTCACATGTGTGGAATCCACTTATGTACAAAATTTACATTATACTACATGGTTTTTGATCAAGCTAGATTTGCCAATTTTTGGCAATTCTTCACACTCCTCCTCCTCAAATTTAGCTTGATCTATCTACAACTCTCTTGCTAGATGAATGAATGCTTTTAGAAGTGTCTAAAAAATCCAGCTACAAACAAGGAGCTTTCGAGACTCCAATAGAGAATGATGTCCATGAAGGATCTTTCACCACCTCTTAAAGGATCCCTTACAAGATGTTCCACAAATGTGTCTCTATACATGTAGCACACTTCAAGAACTATACATCATGCCAAGCCATGGATTCCAAGGCATTTTGTGCACTTGAAGATACATCAATTAAACTATTAAGTGCATACACAGAGTTGCCAAATACAGTTTGCCTTGCTTGATCCATATGATTGAGCCTAGATGGCTCCATCTTGATACTCAAGATTCTTCTTGGAGTCCTCCGATCTTGAGCTTGCTCCTCCACTTGACTTGACTCCACACCATCAATGAACTGAATAAAGTGTTGATCCAAAGGTGTTTCTTCAAGTTTACAGATCTTCCACTCTTGAAAGATCACATTTCCATCATTGACAACTTCTTTGGTAGAAAACAAGTAGATTCTACAATCTTTACTTGAAGAGCAAAACACTATCATTATTCCTATCATTGTAATAGGATAATCTTTGGTCCTTACATTGGAATGATCATGCACAGAGCATGTGGATCCAAAGATTTCCAATACAAATGATGTTTCATCTTTTATGACTCTATTCAAACTATTACAAAAATAGTTATCCAATGAAATTGCTTTATCAACAACAAATGTAGATTTCAAAGCATCCCATTTCATTGTCTTGTCATACAAAGTAATAAACACCATGAATCTTAAAGGTAAGAAACAAGTCACCTCATGTCTACTACTACTTTCCAAAAAGTATTCAAAGACAGTAGACTCTCCAATGCTCACCACCCTTGCAAGATGCACACTTGAATAGACAATTTGCATGCAATTTGACAAATCATTGCTCACATTCATCTTCACATAATGAAGTGCAAGCCTAGATCTCTTCTTGTATCTAGTTAACTCTTGTGCACCTAGAGGTTCATCTTCATCTTCAATCAAGAAGTAATAAAGGTCTTGGAGCACCAAGAGTGACTCCATCCTAACCTTCCAAATAGCATAATCTGTAGAATTCAATCTCTCACTAGCTTCTAGAAGGTATGCTCCAGTAGATCCCATCTTACTAGTGACTTCTACAAACAAGAAATAGATTTGATTGACTTGAAACTCACAAAGGTCTCACACTTGCAGTGTTTCACTCAAATTTGATTTCTAATCCAAAAAATGGACTTATAATCACAGTTCTATCACTCCCTCACAAAGCTGGAATGAAGATAAGATGAAGTGAAAACTACTTTCAAACAAATCTTGCCAAGAAATGGATTTGATTGTCTCTAGAAACTCACTAAGGTCTCTCTTTTGTAGTGTTTCACACAAATTAGATTTCTAATCCAACAAAAGGACTTATAATCTCAGTTCTAGCACTCCCTCACAAAGTTGGAATGAAGATAAGATGATGTGAAATCTAGTTACAATAAATCTTGCCAATTTTGGCTATTTTTGGACAAAAAAATGACTTAATCTCTTTCACACTTTTTGATGTACTTTCAAGACCTGTAAAACAAGTTTAGAGGACCTGATTTCAGCCTAGATTAATTAGATCTTATGACCCTAAGTCAAATCTAATCAATGGCACTCAATCTTGGTAGCTTATCCTAAGATTTCCACCAAAAATTACATCAAAAGCTCACAAATTGAATTTCTTTGCATCAAATGAATACCATGCATTAAATGCAGGTTCAGAGGTGCCCACACATGTGGATAGTACGGATTTGGACCCCTACCAAGTTTGGGATCAAATCTCCTCACCAAAATCAAGATTCTAGCTTGCCCTCTCAATACTAGCTTTTAGCACCAAAACTTGCTAAAAATGGATTTGCATTAGATCAATGGCTTATGCTCTTGTACTTGGCTCTGATACCATGTGAAAGTACTATACTTTAGGACCATAAATGGATCTACAAAAGATCCACAAGAGTGATTGGATGCTTGCTTAGCAATCTATCAAAAAACTAGACACAAAAAGGTTGATCTAGATTGGCAATTTGACAAACAACAAGCATTAACAATCAAAATCATTGATCAACATTGAAATCCGAGCCCACACGTGTGTACTACAGGCTGTAGTACGGCCTTCAACCTGAGAAACAAGTAGAAATTGATTTGGTTTCATTTGGATCACAAAAACTCAATGTACATAGTGAACTAGCTTGAGATAGAAGCAACTCGTTCTTCATTTGTGTTTAATGTAGATGTATGATGTTGTGATTTTGATTACACTTTAACTGCTTGTTCATGCTTGTTTACTCACTTTGATCAAATCACGGATGTCTATGACTCCTTAGTATCTGATCAAACGATGGCTGTCTTTGACGCCTGAGGAACTTGCATTATCATACTGCTCTATCACTTTGATATTCTGATATGAAGTTCTTGTTGAAATCCAATTGCAGTAATATCACACACCTCTTCTAATATCTTCGGTGGATTGTACTCATTTTCATTTGGGTATGAATTAATTCACGATCCTGTATGTGAGAACGCTTGAGTTGTGAGCCTATTTCAGCAACTACAATCTTTTAGACTGTTCTTGCTTGTAGCAGCCCATAATAATGGGAGATGTTCCGCAAACTATTTTCTTCTCTCTTCTTCCATCCGCGTCCTCTCACCCTATTCCTATAGTCGACTCATTCAATGACTAAACATTAATAAAGCTGGTGCAATGATACCCATTCCACTTCTAGCACTTTTTTTGAAATTATACTTGCATGCATCATTATCCAACTTGCAACTAACAATTAATAGTAGCTCATAGTGAGTAGCTCTACTCAAAGTTCAAATTTGTATTGCTATTTATCAAGTTCTCAGGTACAAACACAAGAAAAATATGACATGTTTCTAAACAGGAAAAATTGTAAAATTTTCTAGTTGCACATAATTTTCCCTAGTTTAAAAATTGATTTGGACCCCTTATAACTAGGAAAACATTATTTCTAGTTAAAAAATGTATGTGCACAAATTCTATCTAGGAAAACATCGAAATCCTAGATACATGTGCACCATCTCTAACTAGTAAAAAGATTTCCTAGTTATAAAATTTGTCTTGCTTAGATTTCATCTAAGGAAAACCCTTATTTTTTAGTAGATCTCTAACTAGGAAAACATTTCCTAAATAGAAAAATGTGTCACAACTAATCTAGAAAAAAAATTAATTTTTTGGATACTTTTTAAAATATGAACTAAAAAAGATTCTTATGTATTATAAAGTCGTGCCTCTGTCAATTGATGTAGCTCGAACTCGTTGCAGTCTATCAATTCAATAAACTTTGACAAGTATTACATGAGGTTGTTCATAGAGTGATCAAATTCAAGGAATGTCGAGCTTCTTTCCAGCTTCAAATCATTCAAAGTTGATGCATGTCACCCAAAATAGCTCAAATATAATACTCAACAAGCGATTTGGTGCTTATTATTAAGCATAATTCATGAAATGATCAAAATTGATCAATCTCAATGTTAAGAGCTTTAGATTGTTTGAGTTCGATCCCTTATCAATGGAAGTGGTTCCTACCAGTGTTGGGCGGGTATTGATATTTTTAATACCAGCCGGGTCCTGGTATTATACTTTTTTGAAAAATTTGATACCAGTTGGGTATCAATATCAACATGTTTTGTACATTGGTGGCTGGTATCAACGACCTGGGTTTTGCAAGGGTGATACCAGCCAAGTATAAACCCGGGTATGAGTATATTAAATTTTTCTAAAATTAGCCATTTTATAAAGGGTAGTATGCATATAATGAAAATCATGACCTTTTTAAATGTAATATGCATATGATTTTAAAAGCCAATACTTTGTTGGTGCCCACCAATGTCTTTATATTGCTTGAATTTGATCCCTTCCTGATGAAGTTGACCCCTATCACAGGAGATAGCTGAAATTCAATGTATATCACTCAAGATAGCTTGATTTTGGACATTGTCACTTAAAAATTTCCATTAAGTGATGAAATTAGAGGAATATTGTGTCCAAGACATTGAACTAGCACAAATTTGACGTCTACATGTCGCAATAGTTTCAGTTCAATGCCTATACTACAATTGAGGCTCTAATCACTCAACATGGCTCATCAAGTGATCGAATTTAGAGCATTTAGATTGCTTGAGTTCTATCTCTCATTGATGGAATTGGTTCCTATCACTTGAGATAGCTCATATTGATGTCTATATCACTGAAAATAGGCCAATTATCTCTTCAAATTCTATTTGAACATCTACTAATCAATACTCTAATTCAAACTTATGATAATGAATGATGAGTCACTTGAGATCACTCAATTTTGGTCCCTATTGCTCAAGAATAATGAAATCAAATGAATCTTGAGCTTAGGATAACCACATAGCTCAAATTTCATCCATATGACTCAAGATAGCACAAAGTCACAGCTGCACATCAATGCAGTTTTGACCTTTCTAAACATGTCCGATTAACTTGACATAAAAATAAAAAAAACTAAGTAGACTTGATTAGACACAATGTGAACGGTGTGATTTAGAAGTTGACAGTTCAATAGAGAGAAGTTTGTAAAATTGAGAAGACATAAAACTGATCATAGATGGTGGTAAAATTCTTTACCTGATCACCCATCTGGTAGATGGGTGGTTCCACCTCCTTTATGATATTTTTAGTAGCATGAAAAAAAATAAAGTCACATTGAACCACTAGAAAGCCAGCAATAAGTGATATATGGGTGTGGGTGTGGGTGTGGGTGTGTTTGGATTGTCTCTGACAAAAAATGGAGGTGTGGAACAACTATCACTCCTAAAATCAACTCGTCAACTATTGCTTAGAAATCATCTTATCGCCGAGATGTTTTGGCTCCACGAATGGTGAACTCCCACACAAAGCTAGTGTGAATGAATATTTTATAGGCTCATTCTTTTTAGAATATGTGGATTTGGTGGTTCAAGGCCCACCCTTGCTTTGATGATGACAATCTACTCTATTCCAACACTTTGTGATCATTCAAGCATCTTCTGAAGCTTTGATGATGATTGCAGTCTACTCTGTTCCGAGCTGCCATGGTACAGTCTCAAGAACAGGGCCAATTGGGTTATTGAACACCTGAAATCTCTGGTATGAATCTATTCTTCTCATGTTCTCTTTTTTCACCAGCTTTGCAGATATGTTTGCCTGGTGAATCTGCAGATATGCTTGAGCCCACTTCGCCATTTTTTCATCCTATTTGGCCAAAGTTCTGATGGGTGCTGAATTAGGGCGTGCAGGCAGAATAGTAAGAATGGAACGGCTCTGGGATGAATTTTTCTTAGAAGCATCAGCGGTGGGATTACAGATTTATTAAGGTGTGGCTATCCATCCATGTTATATACACATTGAAGATGACTGGTAATTTGAGGGGCTGTGAGGATGGTTTTGGATTCATTTCAGTTGCTTTGGCTAGTCACTTTTGACTTGTGCTCAGTGAATGATTTTTTAAGGTGCTCTGGTGTAGGAGACTGATTGGTTAATGTAGTCATTTTCCCTAAGTTGAAGCTATGTCTGCTGATTTGTGTACTTTAGTGTAGAAAAGTCAAAAGCACCCGGACTTTCAACATAAGAGTACACATGAGGGCATATGGATTGAACGTTGGCTGAACACCCCCTGGTTTAAAGCAAAGATGGCCACAATGGCATTTTGTCAAATACAGTCGGCTGGTGGATTGAGATCACGGTATGGTTTTCAACCTGGTTTGGACAGTGGACCTCTAGGTTCAAGGTTGAGAGTACATGTTTTCTGTGTTGTAGGTCTTTCAAAATCGATACTTTTCACCTTTCTTCATAATCATAATCGGAACTATGCAGGGTTTCCGACTCCTTTTGCAATGTTGATAATGTAAGCAAACTCTGTCAGGAGGGGCACTTGAAAGAGGCACTGGATGTGGTAGAGCTTATGATCCAGCAGAATGCTCAAGCTCCAATCAGGGCCTATGCTGGCCTTTTGAAAGGGTGTGCCAGAAGGAAAGCCCTGGCAGAGGGCAAGCGAGTGCATGCCCTCATAGTCCAAAATGGACTTGATTCAGACATTTCCCTAGGAAAAACCCTTGTTGCGATGTATGCCAAGTGCGGTAGCATGTTGGATGCACGCAAAGTATTCAACACAATGCCTGAACACAATGTGCTTTCATGGACTGCTATCATCTCAGCATATGCCAATCACGGACAAGGTGAGGAGGCTATCACTCTATTTCAGCAAATGCGACTGACAGGCTTAGAGCCGGACAAGGTTACATTTGCTGTTGTCCTAAAAGCTTGTGGCAGGATTGCATCCCTAGAACTGGGCAAACAACTCCACTCGGACATCATCAAAAGGGGCTTGGAGTCAGATGTGATTGTGGGTACTGCTCTTGTTGACATGTACTCAAAATGTGGGTCCATAGAATATGCACGCCAGGCGTTCAACAAAATGAGTGAACGAGGTGTGGTTTCATGGAGCGCGATGATTGCGGGATATGCACAAAAGGGGCTTCACGACGAGGCCCTTGCTCTGTATGAGCAAATGAGACAGGAAGGTGTGAAGCCAAACCATGTCACATATACTGTTCTCCTAAGAGCATGTGCCAGTATTGCTGCCCTGGAACACGGCAAGCAGCTCCATTCCCACATCATCAGAAGTGGCTTTGAGCCAGATTTGATTGTGGGTAGTGCCCTTGTTGACATGTATGGAAAATGTGGGAGCATGGAGCATGCACGTCGGGTGTTCAACAACATGGATGAACGGGGTTTGGTGTCTTGGACTGTGATGATTGCAGGATATGTACAGCAAGGCCTTGGCAAGGAGGCTCTTGCTCTGTATGAGCAAATGAAACTGGAAGGTGTGCAGCCAGACGATGTCATGTATGTTGTTCTCCTAAAAGCATGTGCCAGGATTGCAGCTCTGGAACAGGGTAAAGAGCTTCATTTCCAAATTATAAAAAGTGGCTTAGAGTCAGATTTGATTGTAGGGAATGCCCTTGTTGACATGTATGCAAAATGTGGCAGCATAGAGCATGCAAGGCAGGTGTTCAATAACATGCGCGAACGGGATGTAGTGTCATGGACTGCTTTGATTGCAGGATATGCGCAGCAAGGGCTTGGCAAGGAGGCTCTCATACTTTTGGAGCAAATGCAAAGGGAAGGCACTAAGCCTGATGAGGTCACGTATGTTAGTGTTCTCACTGCATGTAGTCATTCTGGCCTTGTAGATGAAGGTCGTCATCTCTTTGACTCCATGTGTAAAGATCATGGTGTTACACCAACCATGAAACAGTATGCCTGTATGGTCGATCTTCTGGGCCGTGCAGGGTGCCTGGCTGATGCTGAAGGCCTAATCAACAAAATGCCAATTCAGCCTGATGCTGTGGTTTGGCTGACTTTGCTTGGTGCTGCTAGAATCCATGGCCATGTAGAAATAGGAAAACGTGCCTTTGATTGCATTTCGCAGTTGGAACCACAAAATGATGCAGCTTATTTGTTGCTGTCAGACATCTACACAGCAGCCGGAGTTGGCAAAGATTAGAAAAGAAATGATGTAGGTGTGAAAAAAATGCCTGGGTGAAGCTGTATTGAACTTGACAGATTTGAGCTTTGTGCTGCATGATGTGGAGGATGAGGATAAGGAGAACTTTGTTCGAACATGGTGAGTGGTTGGCCATTCCTTTTGGGCTTATCACACCTATCTGAATCATGAAGAATCTGCCATGTGCTGTGACTGCCACAATGCCACCAAGATTATCTCAGGCATGGGTCATATGCAAACTTACTCCATTTCAAGGATGGGTTCTGCTCATGTGAGTATTGTTTATGTTAAGTTAAAACAGGCAAATGCACTGGCTTAATTGGAAAGGAAGAAGCTTGGTTTTGGAGTTTTTGTAGCACTGGTTGTCACATACTTTAGATCAGGTTTTATATGATCTTAACCTGATTCCATACAATTTGATATCATGTATCTTTTGCACTTGTCCTGTGGCAGGAAAGAAATTGTATAGACTTAAAATGGACACTGTAATCTCCATATTTGGACATGATCTGGTACTGTACAGAATACAGTGCTCAGACACGTGTGAGGAACAGCCAACTCTGACTTTTTGGTTCTCCTCCAAGAATGATCCAAAATCTATGCTTGATAGCTTGAGAAAGCTAGCAGAGTCAAGATTGGATGTGCCAATCAAAAGTTATAGCCATTTTAATCAAGGTGGCTAGGGCACCCAACCTGGTTGGACTCATATCTTTGCTTGTTTAATCCAAAAACTCAAGAAATAGCTTGCCAATCTTGTCTATTTGAGATCTAGACAATTTTCTGAGGTCATAGCCAAATAGTTTCATGCAATTCAATTGTATTTGAGTCATTTGTGGATATTTTGAGTGCTTTTTGTGTGCTTGAGTCAAGTTGACCCAAAGTTTGTCTTTGCTCCATTTTTGGATGAGAGTTTGATCTAGTTTGAGAGAGATTGGTAGAGCTAGTGAGATGGGTCTCACACCTAGTTGCAAGATCTTAACTTGGAGTTGGTAGGATACCATTATTGAATCCTTTATTGAGAGAGAGGGCAATACTTTTTGATCCATTGCAAGACAATTTCTCAAGGGAAGATGGCTTCCATATATTCCATTCTGTTGGAGCATGGTGAAAGATTGAACACTTCCAATTATGCCATTTGGAAGGTGAGGATGGAATCCATTTTGGTACTCCAAGATGTGGTGGACATTGTGCTAGGACTTGAGTCAAGTGCTCCAAGAGGTCCAAAAGTAAAAGAAGAGGGCAAGGATGGCCCTACATATCATTAAGATGCATGTTTCCAATGAAGTGTTGAGGGAGATTGGCTCATGCACCTCGGCCAAGGAGGGCTTGGGAGATTGGCTCATGCACCTCGACCAAGGAGGGCTTGGGACACATTAATCCATTTATGAGGCAAGGAACACATCAAGGTTGCTCACACTAAAAAATCAAATCTATCAAAGCTTCCAAAGGAGTGATGAGAGTGTGTCAAATTATGTTTTGAGAGTCAAAGATCTTCATAGAGAGCTTGCTTGCATAGGAGACCATCTCAATCCAAGAGAGCTAGTGCAAGTGATCCTAAATGGGTTGAAGGAAGAATTTGACAACCTTGTTCTATCTTATGCAATCAAGGAGGAGCTTCCAAGCTTGGAGGCACTACAAAGAGTTCTCATTTTCGAGGAGTGTAGGTAAGAGAACAAGCTATTGAGGATCAATTAACTTTTTTTGAAAGATGATGGAGGGGTGAAAGCATACTTCACAAAGGACAAGCCAAGAGGAAACATCAACAAGTTGCAAATCCAACAAGAAGTGCTTCTTTTGTGGTAAGAAGGGGCATTTTGCTTCTTATTGTTTCAAGAAAAAAATGTATCTCAAACAAGCCAATCTTACTAAAGAGAGTGAAGGTGAGATAGAAGAGAATTATGAAGAAGGACTCTCATGATGTCTATGTACTCTTCTTCTAAATGCATGGTGGATCCAGTTCTCATATGACTAGTTCAAAGAAATCTTTCACTCATCTTGCACTTTACAATGGTCTAGAAAGTTCATTTTCTTTCCTATTGACAGTGAATGCAAGATAGAAGTGTCATGTGCCAACCTTAGCATTTAAACATCTAATCCATTCATTAAACATCAAATTACAATGGAAGTGCAAGAAATCAAGAAACTAGTCAAAAATCAAGAAAATAGTTAAAAGTAGCAAAAATTCATCAAAATAGGCAAAGTAAGGTATCTTTATTCATAATTATTGATCATTCACAAGATAGGGGCCTGATTCTAGAGCATGATCATAGCTCTCATGTGATTTTAGGCACATGAACCACTTTCTCCATCAAGAAAGCTCTCCAAGAGAAGTTCCAAGATCTCTTAAAACTTAAAATTACAAAATGAACAATAGCCTCCAAATTTAGCACGACTTCAGCTATTTATAGTGGTCGTTTGTGCCTCTACTATAAGTTTGGGACCTTATTTAGTTAAATTGGACCTTACAACCATTATTACAATTTCGATATTCACAATTATAGCGAGGTTGTTTGAGCCACTTTATTAACTGTCCTATTGACTAGTTCTAATTTAATATAGCTCCATGGCTATATTTGACAATTCATTAGTAAGCTCATGGGCTAATTATATGCAGCACATGATAAGAAGGAATCGGTAGTGTACCAATTGGTGTTGAAAACACTATGATTCTTAAAGATGTACTAATCTCACAATGAATCTCATTAGTGTTGGCAAGATTCTAGATGATGGTTTCCAAGTTGACTTTGAAAAGATACTTGCTTGGTTAAGAGGGATTGAGATGTGGTAGCAAGAGGGACTAGATGTGAGAATCTTTTCAAGTTGGAATCCAATCTTTGTGAAAGTGTGGTCAAGAGGAGCTTGGATCATCTCAAGGAGGAGAAGGCAATCAATCTATGTTTCATGATGGTAAGGCTCATGAAGATGGTGCTTTGGCAAAAGCACATGGAGAATTTTTGCCAAAGTGTTCTACTTCTTGTTCATTTGAATGATCTTGTTTCATCATGTAGAAGCAAAGATGGTGTTTTTTATATGACTTCTTCATTGAAGACTTCAAGTGGATGTATCTCTTATCAATGGTGCTTGATATGAAGATTGCAATAGTTGATACTTTGGGGATTTTTAGATCCATATGCTTTGTCAATATTCCTTTGCATATAAGGAGTAAGGAGAATCTTATCTCAATCAAGAGGATGATGGTAGAATGCTCATATCTACCAAAAATCCAAGTGCATGATGGACATTTGCCAAGGCTTGATGAGGAGTCTTCTCAACACACGGTTTCAAGGAGATTTTCAAGAGGCAAGGCCGAGTCAATGCGGCTCACAATTCATGGTAAAGAGAGACAATTTTCAGGTGGTATCTACTTCAACATATTCACTTTTGCTTCTCTTCCATTATTTGATGTACCATCTTGCTTTTATGAGATTTCTACATCTCAAAGTTGGAGTGAGACAATGCTAGTCTTGTATGATGACTCTTGTATGGACATATTTCTTGTCATTAATAGCTTAGATATGTTTCCAAATCATTTAGAAAGCAAGTTGTTGTGTCATCAAGTGTATGTTCTTGGATCTAGTAAGAGCAAGTATGAAAAAATCTCTCATAGTATGAAAAATCTTGTTTTTTCATTATGCGAGGCAATTTGTAAACTTCTCATGAGATTAAGTGAAGCATCCAAAAAGGACACTTACATCCTTGAGCAAGTATGTAGTCTCAATAAGATCAAGATAGTTTTTGATTTCAATATTAGATCTATCATGCAAAAAGCTCATAGCTTGTGGACTAGTCAAGCTAGAGTGCAAAATCTTGGCAATCAACATGCCTATCTTGTGACCTTCATCTTCATGGTAATTATGAGGCATGGAGGCCTCAAATTTTTATCATGGTGCAGCCATTTTCAAAGGGGAATCAATGGTCTTCTTCAAGCATGGAAGGAATGATAAGATAACTATCAAGGAAGGTGGCATTGGATTTTCGTCAAGGAGATCCTCTCATGGCAATGGTAATTTGGCTTCAACCAAATGTCCTTTGGCTAAATCTTCACTCCAAAGGATCTACTCAACAAGTTCTATGTTATTTTAAAATAGATATCTTTTTAGAAGGAGTGTTCAAAATAGAAAAAGCTATCTATGTTGACTTAGAGGCTATATTGACTTTTTTGTGTCATTACACATGTTAGTAGTTGATTAGGCCAATTTTGGCATTAGAGGTAACTCGAGCAAGTACACATGCCACATTGTGATTAGGCCAAATCCAAAAGTAAGTTAGGCACTTGACACATGTCATGATGGTAGAGGGCTAGTGACACTTCCTATGTGTTGTATTGAAACTAAATCAAAACACTTGTCAACAATCTATTTAGCTCAAGTTTCACCTCCTACACTACTTTGGCTCAATAGAGGCATTACATGTGGATTTGATCAATTTGTCATCTATGCCAATTTTGACCCTATCAACGTTCTCCACCAAGATGCTTGCCATATAAAAATGTAATGTGAAGTTTATAGCACGTGTGAACTTCACTACACACCCTACAGCATCTTATTGAGGTGTTGTGATTGCACAAGATTGATCAAAGAACAGTATGCTTGAAAAATCTAAGGCAAGAGTACAATGACATACATCTGATGAAAAAATCTAACTCTTCACTATGAGAAATGAATGTCAAAAATAATTCTAAGTGTTCAGTATGGGAAAAAGAGACTGCTCTCGGATAGAGAAAGAAAATTATACATAGAAAACTTGGGTAGAGAGATAATGAGTCCAAAACACCAAAATCTCAATATTCACAATATGGCAACACATGCCCAGCTTTCCCTACATGAGAGAGACTCGAATTCCTACAGTGGATTTGCATGGAAAGTCCACTTAACTGAACAAATTCACCTACCAGAGACTTACATGTGTAATTGCATGCATGTATGGTGCATGTACTGCATGTCAACTCATAAAATTGTCTAGACATGTAACTACTTTGCATGTTGCATGCACTGATTGCATGTGGCTTGCATGCATATAGTAAGACTTTGCATGCTATCAAAACATCTGCATGTCATTACAATTGAACCTATCTAACTCAAATCCGAGCTACACTAGAAGGATATGTGCTCAATTCACACTCCTTATATATACAACATGAAATTTAGTGGAAATTATCATGGACATGACCCCAAACTCGAGATAGGAAGATTATATTTTAATAATCTTCACACTCCTCCTTAAAATTTATGTCCATATCAACATAGATTTCGAAATTATTCCAAGGTTTGACCTCATCTTCATAAAGACATTATTGAGTAGAGGCTTGGTGAGAAGATCTGCAACACAATCTGAAGATGAAACATGCTCCAATGAGATCTCTCCTCCAATGACTTTTTCTCTTACAAAATGATGAGCCACTTCAATATGCTTGCTCCTTGTATAAAAGACTAGATTATTTGCAAGAGCCTGAGCAGAAATGTTATCATTCTTAATAATTGGTAAATCTTCATCTGCATAACACTTAAGCTCCAAAAGTAGCCTTTTGATCCATAAAACCTCCTTTGTTGTGGTTATAAGAGATTTGTATTCAGCTTCACAGGATGATAAGGAAATAGTTGTCTGCTGCTTTGACAGCCAAGAAACCAAATTTTCTCCAAGAAATATAGTGTAAACACTTGTGGATTCCTATCCAACCTGTCTCTTGTAAAATTTGAATATGAAAAAGCAATCAAAGTCAGATCTTCTCCTTCATAGTATAGTCCATAATCCAAGGTAGAAGATATATATACCTCAAGACTCTTTTAGCCAACTTCCAATGATATAACTTTGGATCCTGCATGTGTTGACTCAGCTTATGAACACTAAAGCTTAGATCAGGCCTAGTCACTATTAACCAAATAAGTGAGTCAATAAGACTCCTATAAAGAGTGATGTCCTCAAAGAATTTTTCGTCATCTTTAATAGGAACTTTTACAGTGTGCTCCTTAGGTGTATCTATGCCTTTACAGTTTTCCATATGAAATTTCTTGAGCATAAAAAGTGCATATCTACTTTGGCTCATAAATGCATGACCTTTCCAAAATCTATTTCAAGGCCTAGAATATAGTGAAGAACTCCTAAGTCCTACATTTTAAACTCAGTACCAAGTGCATGCCTAGTTTCTTCAACTAACTTCTCACTGTTTCCACAAAGAATGATATCATCTACATAGATGAGAAGAATAATTACAAAGTTATCTACAAACTTATAATACAGAGAAGGGTCATATTCACTTAGACAAAATCCGAGTAATATGAGATAAGAATTGAGCCTTGCATACCAATACCTTGGTGCTTGTTTCAGTCCATACAGAATTTTGAACAAAAGACAAACTTAAGATTCATCACCTTCCTTCACAAAACCTGGAGATTGCTCCATATAAATCTCCTCCTCAAGGTAACCATTGAGAAATGCATTAGAAACATCAAACTGGAACATACTCCATTTGTGAGAACATGCAAGAGAGATGAATATTCGAATTGTTACCATCTTTGCAACTGGTGCAAAGGTATCTTCATAATCAAGACCTTTAATCTGAGAGTAGCCTTTAGCACAAAGTCTTGCTTTATACTTATTGATAGATCCATCATGATTATATTTGATTCTGAATACCCACTTACATCCGATCACATGCATGTTGTTTGGTGGCTCCACAAGCTCTCATGTGTTGTTTGACATCAAGGCTTCAAATTCTTGGGTCATTGCTTCAACCCACTTCTTGGATTGAAAAACTTCCTAGACATCCTTAGGCTCGTCATCTGATATAAAAAGTGCATGATAGAAAATTTCACCTTCCACTTGCCTTCCTTTTTCATCAGATCTTGCTCGTGTAGATCTTCTTGGTGTGATAGCTTGAATCTGCTCCTCCTCAAGCCTCGGCCTCACCTCTTCTTGAACAGCATCAAGATTAAAATCCTTGTTCTCGCTTGTTTTTTTAAGGTAAATCAATTCTAACTCTTGTAATTGATAAAATTATTGAAAGCTATGCATCCAGTCCCTCATAAGGATTAAATGAATCCATTTCAGTTCCATTATGTCTGATTTTCAGCAATTTTCATAGAGAAGTCAGTGATAGATTGAATGTCTATAGCATTATTCATGATTGACCTAACAATTTATGGCACCTATAATTAACAAAGACATGTAATAGAAGGATAAATTGATTGTCTTGTCTGGTAGTTGAATTCAAATCAAAGTTTTCAACAAACTTAACATGATTTCAAGATTCAAATAAAGATAAACTAGGATTAATTATCATTCATAGATTTGTATCATTGATATATAGGATAACATAGATCTATGTTTCTTATATATTATCTATGTATTTACTTAGTGAGTCAATATCAGTTGTACTTTTTTCTTAAGTGATATAGATGTAGTAAGACATATGATGATACATGACAAAGAATCATACATTGAGAAATTAACTTAGATGATTCATTATTCATAACATTAGTATGTTTAATGCTTGACTTTTAAACTTAGTTCTGCACAGAACCTTCTATGTGCATCCAAGCTTAATGCTTTGGAAAATTTTTTTATTGTCATATCTTGCGTTCGACAGTACTGCGATTTGACCTCTTTGTTGAGAACTTTGCTTCTGACATAATGCTACTTCAGTTCAATGTGCTTACTCTAGAATGAAATCTAGGGTTGGCTGACAAGGCAATGACACTTTGATTATCACAAAAAAATAATGTCGGAGGAGATTGATTCAGACTGATATCTAAAAGTAAGTTTCTCAACTAAACCGCTTCATTTGTAGCCTGTAAGGCTGCAATATACTCTGATTCAATGGAAGATAGAGCTATGGAAGATTGCTCGTGACTGTTCCAAAATATTGGACCATTGTTGAGGAAGAATGTGAATCCAAAAGTGGATTTACGAGTGTCTACATCTCCTGCCCAACTTGCATCTATAAAACAAATGAGTAAATTGAGTTTGTCATTGCCGACTGTTCCATAACAAATGCAAAAGTCCATAGTAGATGTCTGGCGTGGTATAGATCATTGCATATATAAGAGATCCTATTATTGAATGATAAGGATACTCACGCATCTGCTCCTTCTTTTGAATTGTTTGAGGACACTGGTCCTTTAACAATTTGAGACTTGGTTCTATTGGTGAGAGAGCTAACTTGCAATTAATCAGATTATATCTGACTAACATATTGTAGATGTACCTTTGTTGAGTAATGTAGATCAACTTTCGATTTCTGTCTCTATGGATTTGAATACCAAGTCAGATATGAGCTTTGACTAGACTGGTCCATGTACAAAGTGATAAAATATAACTTGTATCGATACTGTTGCTAAAAGGCAATGTGTCGTCCACGTACAAAGTGATAATGATAAAAGACTGCCACACTATCTTGAAGTAAACATTTGAATCTGAAGAGCTAGGTGTGTAGCCATGATCAATAAGAAAAGTATTGATCTTTTGAAACCTTGCTCGAGCAGATTGCTTCAAGCCATAAAGTGTCTTATGGAGTTTACACCCATGATTGTGTTTACCCTTGATAATATAACCTCCAGGTTGCACCATGTAAATGTCTTCTTCAATAACTCCATTGAGATATGTTGTCTGTACATCTATTTGATGTATTTCCAAATTTGCTGCAACAACAAACGATAATAAAAGTCGAATAGAAGAATGCTTGACTACTAGACTGAAAGTCTCAATGTAATCGACGTTGTATACCTGAGAAAATCCTTTGGCGACAAGTCGGGCTTTTCTTCTATTGATGCTTCCATCTGCTTTGTACTTGACTTTGAAAATTCATTTGCAATCAACTACGTTTATGCTAGCAAGCAATTCAACAATCGTCCATGTCTGGTTCTTGATAAGAGATGAATACTCTTTATCCATAGCTTCTTTTCAGAGATCAAAATCTGGCTGACTGAGTGCCTCTTTGACATTTGTAGACTCGTGAACAAGGTAGGTTGCAGACTCATCGATATACCTGATAGGTGGTCTAATAGTTCTTGATGATCTTATGGGAAATAAAGGAAGTTGATCATTTTCATCATACTGTAGTTGCTAAACCACAACATCATCATCTTCGGATTCGCCATTGACATGTTGTTCATCAAGAGAGATGAGCTTGGACCTTTGATAGGAATAGTCGATTGAGGAACTGGAAAGTTCAATATGTCAGGAGAATCTGACAGGTCGGCTAGATGGGTTGTGTCTTTTCCTTTGAGGTCTTGAAATTGATCTTCGATGAAGATGACATCCCAACTAGTGAATATCTTCGACTCGATGGGATCGAACAACTTGTAGGCTTGATTTGAAGTAGTGTAGTTGATAAAAATACATTTGATACTCTGGAACTCGAGCTTATTCCTGTACATCCAAAAACTCGTAAGTTTGATAAAGAGGGTTTGGTACCTATCCAAACTTTGAATGGTGTTTTGTTTGAGAGACATTGAGTAGGACATATGTTCTGAATATAGGTTGTTGTTGAAATACCTTCAGCCCTGAAGGACTTTGGAAGTGTCGCATGTGATAACATGCACTTTGTTGATTCAACTAAGGTTTTGCTCTTTCTCTCAGCAAGACCATTTGATTGAGGCGAATAGGAGTAATGTATTGTTGCTCAATGTCGTTGTTAAGACAATACTCCTTGAATTCGGTGGAGATGTATTCTCCCTCGTTATCTGACCTCAATGCTTTGATTCATTTGCTAGTTTGATTTTCTGCATGCTCTTTGCATTGTCTGAACTTGATGAAAGCCTCTGATTTTTGTTTAATGAAATAAATAGCTGTTCTTCTGGACAATTCGTCAATAAAGGTAATGAAATATTTTGCAACTAGCAATGAAGGAGTTTGCATAGGTCCACATATATCTGTATGAACAACATCTAACAGACCTTTTGTTGCATGCCTATGACTTGATCTAAAAGGAATCCTAGTCTACTTTCCAAGGATGCAGCAGACAAGGAGATCGACTTTACCAGAAGGATAGTCGAGATAAAGTGCTAGGGATTGTCTGGACATGTTTGAAACAGATGCATAATTCAAGTGTCCTAAGCGATGATGCCATAGTAATGCTTTATTGACAAGAACTTAGTATCCGCTAGAATAATAGGTGAGTAATAGAATGTGGAAACTTTCTACTTCCAATGCATGACTATGCCTATAAAAAATTGAACAAAATAGTAGTGATGGAAATCACGTTTAATCTTTAGCAACTAACTTTTGTTAGATACTAAGTGATTATGTAGCCAAGCATAAGGTATTGAATTCTCAGACAATTTCTACCAGTTACAAAAGCAATACAGAGATGCATGCATTCTAACACAAACTGAACACAATAAGAAAATAGTATCGATTCAGAAAAACAAGATCAGATGCTTATGAGTGCAAGACAATAGCGGATAGAAACCGTGCACTCTAAAACTGTCTCTGAGTAATTGAGAATAAGTCTGAAATAAGCAACTATGCTGATAAGCAGTAGTGCAATAGCAACCCTAAAATAAATCTCTAAAAGACTGAGCTAGAATGCTCAAGAGGGCTTGAAATCTTGATAGAGAGCTAACAATAATACTTTCTGATTGTGAATGATGTGCTTGATGAGAGCGCAGGAAGCGTCATGTAATAACACTCAAATCCTTTACAATTCACAATGTTGATCATTGATTGATCATTGATCGATCGTTGAAAATGAGATGTATGAATAGCTGACTTATACTAAATAATTAGGTCGTCAAATGTGATTGCCAGTTGGATGGAGTCCGCTAGCATTCATCCAATTCCTTCTCAAAAATAATTGCTGATAAGTGGCAACGATTGCCATAAACAGTTTTCTACATAAATGAACTAAAATTGTCACTCTGCATTGTTTTTGGATCAAACACCCCAAAATCTTGTACAAGGCTTTGATACCATGTGGAGAAAAAGTATTTTAGGATCTTGAATGGATACAATCAATCCACATAATGTTTGCATTGCGAGATTCGTCTCCATGGTTATTTACCTCTAGTCCTTGAGGAAATGACAACAATATTGATATAACAAGCAATAGCATTCTAAAACAAGATGTTAAGGACCCAAATACCTTCACACATGTGAAGTATGACCTACTATATGGCCTATAATTTGAGAACAAAGTACATAAACAAATGATAGCGATAGACAAAAAAATTTGCAAGCTTAAAGAGAGATTACAGAAGGTTGATAAAAATTACTCCAAAATCTTCCATTAGTGATGATTTATCATGACTTTACCTGATGGTAAAATAGGCCAACCTAGGGTGATCAGCACCCAATTTTCCTAGATTTTAGGAGTCTTATTTTATAGGTTACTTGGTAGATGATTTACCTAACGCTTATGTATAAGTAGCTTGAGCATACTCTTCACATGTGGGAATAGGATCTCACACCCGTGGAATCAATCTATGTACAAATTTACATGATTAATCAAGCTAATATTTTGCATTTTTTAACATCTTTGCAAATGATATCTTATCATCAACATCATGCAACTCTTTATTGTCATCCATGTTTTCATCATTTGTTGAATGTGCATTTTCGCTCCCATTGTTAATTGAATGTAAAATAGGATTCAAACATTGCATGCATCACTCCATCTAATGCCTTAGTATCATCATCATGAGCATCATCTCCAACATTTACACCTTGGTGGTTGGATGTTTGCAATATTCTACAAGTTTTTACTATTTGTTTCATTCTTTCTTCTCTCATTGTATCGGATTTTTTGTAATTTAATACACTCAACTGTCGTCTGAAATAGAACGACAATCGGTTGGGCTGTTCTTACTGCTGGAGAATTGATGCTAAGTATACACTGCTGCGAAAGTTGCTGAAAATGACAATAATCTCAAGAGATTCCAGAGTGGCAGCAAGATCGCGCCCATCATATAGTACAAGCACAGCAGATCCTGCAAACAGATTATTCAAACTAACAGCGAATGACTTATGCATTCCCCTTCTAACAAGGACTGTAGATGCTCCACAAAAGCTTGGCGGGGGATTTCCAGCTATGGACAGACAGACAGTATAGGCATTGGCGCTTACTACTTTGCCAGCGGTTCGCTCAGCTTCCGATAGATGATGAAGATGCCAAACACATAGCATCGTGAATTGAGTTTACATTATATATAAAAATCTATTTAGTCTGCAATTTAACACGGGGATGTAGCTCAGATGGTAGAGCGCTCGCTTAGCATGCGAGA
The DNA here is from genome assembly GCA_029204225.1 of Diphasiastrum complanatum. Taxonomy (NCBI): domain Eukaryota; kingdom Viridiplantae; phylum Streptophyta; class Lycopodiopsida; order Lycopodiales; family Lycopodiaceae; genus Diphasiastrum; species Diphasiastrum complanatum. The sequence continues at coordinate 6,300,932 of CM055114.1, forward strand.
GGTACGGGGATCAATACCCCGCATCTCCATAATGGTTTTCTTTTTATATTCACTTTAATCATGCTAGATGATTTAGTTCTTGAAATATATTGCTTCTTGCCATTTCCAATGGAGTCTCCAACCTTGAATCAAAGAAACTTTGGATGCCCAGCTAACCAACTCACTTTGTCCTTATATGTTTTGCACCTTCTTTGTAAACTCAATATTAATTTTTTTTAATGAGGGCAAAGTCACTTGGCCTGAAGCAATCTATGGAAGTACACCACGTCCCTTGCAAACTCAATATTACTTTTTCAATGAGGGCAAAAGCACTTGGCCTTGGAGCAATCTAAGGAGATTGCTAAACCTTCCATTCACAATACATGTTTTTCCTTATTTTTTGGATGCCCAAACAATTACAAGTACAATGCTTTGTGAGAGCCAACTTCTGAGACAATTATTATTGTATTGCCTTGCTTGTTTGTGCCTACAACGAGGCATTAAGCCACATAATACCTTGGAAGGAGATGCTTACAGGTGTTTAAGATTTGGAAGCCCCCTCTTTAGGGATGGCAGGTTGTCCTGTCATTGTCCACAATTTTTAAAAGTGCATTTTCCCAGCTTAAGCTGCCACATGACACATGAGGTGACAAGGACCCTATGTCATGTAGAGGCAAGTAACTCAAGCTTGTTTTTGGAATCTAGCCTTATTGTCCATCGACAAGTTGAGTTGTCAATGGCACCTCAAGTTCAAAAGGCCAATCCAAAGTGACATTTTCAAATTTGACCTATCAAATGGAGGAGATGTCAAATGCAAGAGAAATTTGAATGTGAGCAAAAGAATGCACCAACTACTTTCCAAAGAATCATGATGCTGATTTTCGCTCCTTTTCTAAGAACATTTTTTGAAATTTTCATTGATGATTTCTGTGTGTACAGTAATATCAAGACTCATATTCAGAAGCTAAAGCTTACATTGTAGAGGTGGCACTGTTGTAGGAAAAATGCTAAGAATTCTTTCTCAGAGAACACGATGAAAGTTCGAATAAATCAAACTAATATCAGTGTCTTCAATCGGGTTTGTTTCTGGTCTATGTACTAATAGAACAATTTTTACCTTGATTGAATAAAGCATGCGGAATTAAGAGATATATTGCGTGAGTATTATAGACAATTTTAGACAATCAGAAATAATTGATGAAATCATTTGTTGAGAAACTTTGATCAAAAATGAATTTTTATAATTCCGATTTTGAATCATCAGTATACATCTCTTGTTGTCTTGTTTCTTTGTTGTGTCTCTTCGCGACAGCTTCGTGTTTCACAAATTGTTCATGATAGTTGACAGTTTTGAGGTTGAACAAGAATCAAAATATTTCGTGACAAGAAACTGTTTGCGGATCTTTCGAGTTTCAACAAGAACCTCTTTGCGAATCTTACGAGTTTTAACAAGAATATATTTTGCAAATCTTTCAAGTTTGAACACGAATAGAAATATTTCAAGTTTGAGCTCGTTTCTCAGCCTTTGTCAATTAAACTGTGCACTTTGTTGGTAGAACCGAGATTTATCTGTTGAGGTGTTCTACAGCTCTCTCTCAAAGTGGGCAATTGGATTAACCTCAATCTTCTTCGCTGTTTCTCGAACAAAGATTTACTAAGTGGCTTTGTAAAAATATCAGCTGTCATTTCCTCTGTAGGTATGAAGACTATCTTCAGTATCTTCTTTTCGACTAAGTCTCGAATAACATGATACTTGATAGCTATATGCTTCGTTTTTTAATGAAACACAGGATCTTTCGTAAGATACATTGCTGAAGTTTTATCCATTAATAAGACATAAGGTTCAAAAATAGATTCATCAAATCCTTCCAACATTTGTTTGATCCATGTCGGCTTGTTTGCCATCTTAGCTGCTGCTACATATTCGACCTCATAGGAAGATTGAGCTACTACTGTTTGCTTCTTGCTTATCCAGAGTATGGCTGTGCTAAATGCTAGATACAACCTCCTGAAATACTTTTGCTATTATCCTTCATGGATGCCTAGCTTGCGTCACTGTAAGATTCGATCCAGAATCCAGCTTCCTTCGAATAACACAATTCATAGTCTTTCGTTTCCTGGAGATATTGTACTACTCTCGTTGCTAACTTCCAATGCAATGATCCTGGGTTCTAATTAAATTGGCTCAACCTGTATACCTCAAATGCTATATCAAGTCTGGTGTTGTCTGCAAGATACAACAATGATCTAATCAGCCTGCGATAAGGTGTATTGGCTATTCGCTTCTCTTCCTCAAGAGTCTACGGACAATCTGCCTTGTTCAGTATTGTTCCAGATATCATGGGAGTATGCACACCTTTGCATTCGAGCATGTTGAAGTCTTCAATGATTTTTCGAGTGTACTTTTGTTTGTGAAGATACAACTTACCACCTTCAAAGTCTCTTTCAATCTGCAAGCCTAGATAGATTTTAGCTTCTCCTAGGTTAGCGATCTCAAATATTCCAAAAATGTCTCTTTTGACATTTGAAATTAATTTATCTTTTCTTGAGAAGATAAGCGTGTCGTCAACATGAACAACTAGAATGATAATTTCATTTTGGACATGTTTGATATAGACATTCAATTCAGTGAATAAAGGTTCGAAGCCTAAAGAACGTAGTGCTTCGTCCTTCTTTCTATACTATTGTCTGGCTACTTGTTTCAAACCATAGATGCTTTTATTCATGTGACATCCAAATTCTGGATATTCTTGGCTTATAAAACCAAGTGGTTGGTCCAAAAGCAATTTTCTCATCCACAATATGGATTTTGAGATCACGAGCCACTACATAAGCGAATAACAAGCGAATTGATGTGTGTTTGACTACCAATGAGAAAGTATCAATGTAGTTGATCCCATATTTCTGTGAAAAACCTTTCACAATCAACCTTGCTTTGTATCTGATGTTATCTCCATCAAGACCTATTTTGATCTTGTAGATCCACTTGTATTTGACTGGTTTACTTCCATCAAGTATAGGTGCAAGTGTCCATACATTGTTCTTATACATGGATGACATTTCGTCCTCCATTGCCTGAATCTAGTGATCTTAATTTGGTCCATCAATAGCTTCCTCAAATGTTCGAGGTTCGTTTGTGAAACCACAAAATTCGATGGCTATATTTGTTGAAACATTCTAACCAAACCTTACTGGTGGTTTTCGTTGTCTATCAGATCTTCTCACAGTCTATACAAGTTTCGAATTCGATTCTGCATTTTTGGGTTTGACCTTGTCTGTTAGAATTCGAACTGGTGATTCGAGTCTATTAGGTACTCTTGTTTTCAGATTGTTGATCATTTGTCTTGGATTTGTTTTCATTCTTCTTAGACGACTCCCTCTTAAACTTAGACTTTTTTGAAGATTTATTCTTCTGAGTAAATAGAGCATTTTCGGAATCACCATTATCGTCATAGCATTCGCAAGCTTCTACTTCTTCTTTGACTCCATCTATTGCCTTTTGAAGTGTCATTGTCGAATCTTTTGCCAGTAAAGTTCGAGTTGTGTGGAATGACCTGGGTAGGGCTCAAAGAAAATAGCTAAGCTGTTTTTCCTTTGAGATTGCATTTTTCATGCTAGAATTCTACAAAGAAATAAATAGATCCTTTATCTTTCGTACAAAAGTGGTCAATCCCATTGTAGATAAGTTAATTGGTCTTCCAAGAACATGATTTGATTATGAGATCGAGTCTCATTCTTGGTTTGCAATTCTTCCCATAAATATTTCGCGTTCGAAATTGATGTAAGATCTAGCATATGTTGTCATGCACTGAAGACGCAATAATTGCTATAGCTTTGTCATTTCTCAAACTCCATTCTCGAAGTTCTTTGCCAGAGTAATTGGCTTCTCTTCTATTGGTTCTACCCATTGCCAAAGACCTTCGCCCTTCAGTATGAGTGAAGTCTCTAATTTCCAGATTAAATAATTCGAACCTTCTGTATCCAAGATCATACTAATCTTAGACTAAATGCTGCTGATCGACGACATCTTTTAAATTTCTGAAGAAGCTCCAGATACGGCTGCTGATGGATGTATGAAGGATGTTGAGAGAGGTGTTCTGATACCACCGTATCAGTTCTGATATGCTTTGATAGCACTGTAGAAAAAGCTTTCATCGTGTTCTCTGAGAAAGAATTCTTAGCATTTTTCCTACAACTACACCCCAAAAAATGTTTTTTTCGATATGAGAGAAGGTATACTTCTGGATCATAGAATATAGAACAGAGGAATTGAAGTCGACAAAGATAAAGTTGAAGTTATCAAAAATCTGTTGATACCAACGAATCTACCAGAACTAAGAGGCTTCCTAGGACATGTGGGTTATTATCAAAGATTTATCCAGAATCATGCCTATATTGCTACAGCTCTTACACAGTTACTTAAGGAGCAAGTTGCTTATATTTGGACGGTAGCACAACAGAGAGCATTCAAAGTACAAACTGATTAATGCTCCAATTCTGAGACCACCTAATTGAATGAAACTATTTCATTTTCATGTTGATGTGTCAACATTCGCTATTGGTGTTTGTTTGAGCCAGAAGGATGAACAAAAGAAAGACCATCCAATATACTATGCAAGTCACCAGCTTAGCTCCTCGAAAAAAATTATTCGGCAACAGAAAGGGAAGCCCTTGGAATGATTTTTACTATAAAGAAATTTTGGCATTATTTGCTGGGATATGTTTTTATATTCTATGTTGATCATTATGCTTTAAAGCATCTTGTTAATAAACCTGATTTATTTGGACAAATAGCTCGTTGGGTTTTGTTGCTACAAGAGTTCAATTATCAAGTAGAGCTTTGACAAGGGAAGTATCATACTAATGCTTGATTATCTTTCATGCCTAAGTACAGGATGGAATGAAGAACCGTTGAACGATGACTTTCCAGATGAAAATTTGTTCGAGATATCTTCTACGAATATTTTATATTCTAATTTATCTTAAAGATCAGATATATCCTGATGGATATGATTTGGAGAAGAAAACAATATTTCAATACAAGGTTATACCATCATTAACAATGTTCAGTATAAACTTGCTGCAAATCATCAACTAAGAAGGTGTCTTGAAGTAGAAGATATACCAAAGGTTATCCAAGCCTTACATTCTGAAGACGTTGGTGGACATTTCGCTTTAAAGAATATTGTTAATAAGATTTTGACCGCCAAATATTGGTGGCCTACCATGTTTAAGGATGTTTCTATTTATATCCAATCTTGTGATCCATGCTAGAGATCTGGTAAACCAACCAAATATATGAGTTGGCCATTGATGCCAATCATTCTGCTTGCACTATTTGAAAAGTTGGGGATTGACTTTGTTGGACCAATTAAGCCAGTACCTCGACACTGCTTCTGTTCCATTTTCTACTACTCCTTCCATATCACATCCTCCATTCCTCCTGTTACCACCATTGTTCCTCTCCAGTTCAACCCTTCTGTCTCTCAGTTATCTCCGGACACTCTGGCGTGGATGCAAGTCATCAACTTTTCACCCCACGCCAGACCACTTCCGCTCCATCTTCGCCATCTGTACTCTACACCACACTCCAATTTCCCTCAATTCCATCCATTCTCTCATTTGAACAAACTGTCTCCACCCTTGTTTCCACTTCTGTTCCTCCCAAACCATCCCTTTCGCCATCAAAGGTTGTCGAAGGCAACCAACCGTTGTTGATGACACATTTGTGCAAACGATATTCATTCCATCACCAGATCGGGCAGATCCCACCGCCCCAGATGACAGAAGGTCCCTAGAGAACCTCATTGAAGACAACGACGACGGCACTGTACCGGTCGTCCGGGTCACTACCACACAAGCCCCTGTCAGTGCCAATCGGCTGCTCCAACAGATTTAATGACGGCGTACCAAGCCTTGGGAACATACATCTAGGACGCGGTAGCAGCCAGGGCCTCATTGGACAGCCGGGTACTCCACTTGGTGACGAGCAACACCCAACTGCAAGCAAAAATCACTAAGCTGTAGCAAGAGCTCCTTATAACTCAACAACACGAACAAGACAGGCACCAGGAGATCACCAAGCTGCAGCAAAAGGAGGATAGTCTCTGACAGATGCCACCACAAAGGTACAAGAGCTTCAGTCTGAAGCATCTCAACGGCTTGCTCCCCTCCAGGCGCAACTACAAATCTATGAAGTAGAGAATACACACCTGGGGGCGAAGGTGCAAGCCCTACAAAGCGAAAAACTCACCTGGTTAGCTCAACTCGCACCAGACTCAAGGTCGCTCTCTTAAGCAGAGATGAATCTCTTTAGGCGTCAGGTGCAAGTGTATAGCCAAACTTTGAATAGCTACCAGGCGGAGTTCGAACAAGCGCAACTCACGAGCTTGCTCAAGCCAAACAAGCCCTCAAAGGCTTGTCAGCAATTCATGGAGAAGAAGACCCAACCAACCCCAGTGGTGATTCCAACGCCACTTAGTTTTGTTACTGCACAGGCAAGTACGAGCCAGGACCAAGGCCAACAAGCAGCAGAGGTAATAAGTCAGGATCAAGGGTCAGGCGAACAAGACCAAGGACCTCCTGATACAGGTGCTGAGACGTGGGACCAAGACAAGACACAAGTCCTAGCCATAGCCACGAGGAAGGACAAGCCTCCTCATCAAGAGGCTCACGCACCATATCTGCCAGCCGGGCCTTCCGACACCCCAAGTCTGTGGAGGAAAAAATCAATGAATTTCTAGCCAAGTATCCCCACGAGTCATCAAGAGGCAGTTGACAGATCTCATTTTCGGCGCAAACGATAAAAGACAACAAGCTGCAAGCACTACCCGCCCTTCAACCACAACCTGAGTGGTGCCAGTAGCTCTTTGAATGGGACCTTGCGTCCATCAGGGTCTATGTGACAATTCCACAATAACTACGGGTGAACGCGCACTTTCTGCCATGCACACGACGATCCAATGGGCGAAATGCGACACTCCTGTGAACAAGATCACCATCCAAAACTACAATTGGACAAGGATTCATTCAGATTACGGTTGGAATACGGATGTAGACGTCCGAAGGGCTCTCACCCTATTTGCTAATAAGTATTTCAACTGTCCTGCCCAACAGTCTGCGTGGCAGCCACTTACGCCTGGGACTTAGAGAATTTAATGGGAATTGAAACCAAGTGGTACAATTTTCTCCCTCCCATATTCTTTGATCCAAATAAGGCACTAGCCTTAGAAAAAGTGGAAGGTCAGCTGCTAGTCACCCGAGTCTACTATAGAGCTGCATTCATGGGCGATCTCTGGACACGTAGATTCCAAATGTGGGTCGACCAAAACTGGCTAACAGGAGTCCACAAGTCCCTTCACACGCCAAGGACTTGAAGAAACTGGACAGAATAAATTTCATGGAAGATGTCACTGGCTACCTGATCCACCAGAGGCGGGCCAAGAAGACTTTATACTAAATCGGCAGAGTGCCGAGGGACCGACAATACTTCAGGCCGTGGGTTCTGTTGGGGGTATTCCCGAGATATTGTAAATAAATAGTATCGGCCAATAAAATGTGTTGCGAGGGCATGGCATCATGCGCGTATAAGCCCATGGCCCAATGAGCACACAACTTGAGATGTAAATAGAATAATAGACTTGGGTCCCTTTGTAATTAAAATAAAACTTGAGGCCCAAAGTCAATTTTAAACTTAGAGTTTACTTTTTTAGAGTTGAGTACAATTTTGGACTCACATAAATCTTGTGATTTCTATTGTACTTTTTGTGGACCCTTGGTTCAAGTTGGGTCCAAGATGAATGGATAGGATCAATGTGAATATCAGCCAATAGGATTTTGGGGCAACGGCCTTCCCCATTTATAAAAAGGCACCTCTTGTACTATATTTTCCATGCTTAATGAGAAGGAAAAAACTCTACCAGTTTTTGGAGAGAAGCATCCTTAATTGCTATTCACTACTTGCTAATGTTCTTGTTTGTGTTTTCCATTGCTTTCTATTTTCATGCTTATTGGTTGCCATAGTTAATGTTTTTCCATTAGCAAGCATAAGGAGCATTTGAGCTAACCTCCACTCTCACTCTCACTCTCACTCTCTATCTCTCTCTTTCTCTCTTCTCCTCTCAATCCCTTCTATTCTTCTCTTCTCTTGCACCAAAATCATGATGAAGGTAGTTTAGGGAAGTAGAGTTAGGGGTGTGTAGTAGTGGTGGTAGAGTTAGGAAAAAGTAGAGAACTAACTAAAAGTAGCATCTATTCATACTTAGGTACCTATCTAGTGTTCTAACCTTTGTTGATAGGCGAGAGGGCTACTACTACGTGAGATCTTCGACCCTACAAGGTTTCTTACAGTTATCTATTTTTTTGATTTTTGACTAGTTTTCTTGATTTCTTGTATTTTAATTTCATTGTAATTTGATGTTCATGAATAAGTTAGATGTTTTAATGCTAAGGTTGGCACATAACATGCACATTTTTTGATCTAGTACTAATTTTGAGTGACTTTTGTACATCATTATATAGTTTTGAAAAAAAAGGCTTTATTATATTATCGTTAAAAGTGCAATCCACCAGTCGTTATCTTGAAAATTAGGTAAAGGTATACACTCTAGTTTTCCTATTCCTTTATTTAAGTTTGGAATATATATACGCAAGTTCTTTTTTCGTTCGTCTTCAGTATTGTAATCTACCAATTTTTTAATGGATGACATCTATAATAGCTGAAAATGTGGTCACAAGTTTCCATTCATGTATATTTTATTGGGATTCGAGGTCCGCGCCAGAGCAAAGTGAGCGGAATCCTCGCTGCATGCAACTACATCTACCAGATTTAGACTAACTTCGACAGATTGAAGTCTGTCCTATTTAATCACGATTTCAAAGTCATCGGATCGATATGATCGATTCCATAGCCATGCACAAATTATCTGGGTTTTAGATTTAGCCTTGCGGAAGTGTTTTAGATGAGGTGACTAGAACGGCAAATCAACATATGCTATCAGTCACATGAATAGTTTAATCTACGAATAAGTTTATCTGCAAGCATGAATCTATTTGAACATAAATAAAGTAAGCATTCAACATACACAACCTAGATTGCTGGAACATTGATTGTTTAGTCATGTAGAAAATATAGTCTAAATGCAGATAGAGTCGCATTCTTCCTAAGCCGATACTCTTTAATAACAAAGAAAAAGAACAAAACAATTGCGCTCTGATCAATCGATTGATCATGATGAATAGATGATTCAGCTAACGGAGCAACTGATAAGTTGATGGATACATACACATGTCTATATAATTAAAAGAATACGGCAGTCGCCTTCAGACAATATCTAGAGATTTTGTCGAGTTGTTATGAAGGTACTTGGTGATCCGACCCATTGTTCGGTACTGGCCAAACTATCAAATGAAGTCAAGGAGGTCCGAGATGGAGGATGGCTGAACTATCGAGGATAGCCGAGTAGTTGAAGATGGAACAATCGAGAAAGCATTGTCACTGAATCCTTTGTAGTCCTGCAGACTGTCAAGAAACATGTGTATTTCTACAGACTATGCGACTGTATGAGTATTTACAACAACTAGTGAATGGATCTAGATTAGCAGAGAGATGGGGATGGAGAGGATAGAAATCCAACACCTCCCCTTAATCTGGATCCTTGAATGCCTTGATTTTCAAATTCAAAATAGCACAAAAATTCTTGTGTGCTTCTGATTTAATCCCTTTGTAAATATGTCAACTGCCATGTATTGAGTTTTGCAAAATTTCAAACTTACCTTCTTGTTGAATATCTTGCTCTTGATATAATGGTACTTGATCTCGATGTGCTTGCTCCTAGAGTGAAATCAAGGATTGATCGATAATGCAATGGCACTCTGATTGTCACACTAAATTATTGTTGGAGCAGATTGTCTGATACCAATATCAGACAATAAATTTCTCAACCAAATTGTCTCTTTAGTAGCTTGAGAGGCTGCAATGTATTCAGATTCAGTAGATGACATTGCAATGGAGGTATGTTTCTGACTGTTCCAAGATATTGGACCATTATTAAACATGAAGACTAATCTAGAAGTTGATCTTCTAGTGTCGATATCACCTACCAAATTTTCATCTGTATATCCATGAAGTCAATTGTAGCTCATACATATCTGATTACTCTGATAAGAGCTTTCTAGTAGATCATGTCAGGATTTGTCATATATTGGCTCAAGGAACTAATGGTGTATGCAAGATCGGCGGGCCTGGTCGAGATCATTGCATACATCAGGGATCCAATAATCGATTGGTATGGATACCCCTTAATTTCGGCCTTTTTTCATTTGTCTGAGGGCATTGCTCCTTGGATAACTTCAGACTATCCATGGGATTATGTACAAACTTGCAGTTTATGAAATTGAATTTCATCAGCAAATTATAGAAGTACCTCTGTTGGGTGATGTACATGAGTCTTCTATTTCTATCTTTGTGGATTTGAATTCTTATTCAAATGCTTTTAGACTAATATAACTTTGAAAAGTCAAACTCTAAGTCATATGAAAATTGGCCTCAATTGCCAAATATACAAATATGACCAAAATAGCAAAACTAGTTGAAATTTCTCACACTCCCTCTTCAACTAGTTTTAGCATAGACTTTGAGAACACTCCAAGTGAGGTCCTATGCTTCATGAGCAAGTTTTTTCCCAATGCTTTGGTAAAGATATCAGCTACAAATTCCTTTGAAGAAACATGGTAAAGCTCCACCTCTGCCAAGACTTGCTCCCTCACAAAGTGATATGTCAAATCAATATGCTTGCTCCTAGCAATGGTTGCCAACTTTTGGGCTGATAAGTTGTCACAAAAGATGATTGGGCTCTCTAAAAAATCCAGCAAGTGAAGATCTTTGATCATCCTCTTGATCTATAACATCTCCTTTGTGCAATGTGTAAGTGCTTTGTACTCGGCCTCACCAGATGACAATGAGATAGTGGCTTATTTCTTTGACATCCATGATATAGCTCCATCAGCTATGAAAATACAATGAGCACTTATGGATTTCCTATCCATTTTATCTCCAGCAAAGTCCGAATCTGAAAATCCAAACAAGTTAGGTGATGATCCCTCATACAATATGTCGAAAATCTCGTGTTCCCTTGATGTATCTCAAAACTTGTTTTCCTAGCTTCCAATGCTCTTCACTGTTGATGACATTATTCTTTGTGGAAATTGTATCAAGCTAGTTGAAGAAACTAAGCTAGCACTTGGAAGTGAATTTAAAATGCAAGATCTAGGAGAAATCCATTACATACTAGACAAGAGATTGACTTTCATGAAGATTATGTTTTTCTATGTCAATCTAGATATGCTCATTCTATGTTGAAAAAATTTTATATGGAAAATTCTAAGAGCATAGATACTCCAACGGAGCAAATTGTGAAAGATCCTAATAAAGGTGATGAAAGATCCTTCGAGGACATCACACTTTTTAGGAGTCTTATAGGCTCCTTACTTTGGCTTACCATCACTAGGCCCGACTTGAGCTTTTGTGTGCACAAGTTAAGTCAATTTATGCAAGATCCCAAGATCCATCATTGGAAGATGGCCAAGATCATTCTGAGGTATATATCTTCATCTTGGTCTATTAGTGCATACACTATATTTCTTGGAGGCAATCTAATATCTTGGATTTCCAAAAAACAAGATACTATATCCCTTTTTACATGTGAGGCCGAGTACAAAGCACTCACCACAACTGGATCAAGAGATTGTTATTGGAGCACAGGTGCATCAAGGAAGATGATCTACCAATGATCAAATGTGACAATATCTCGACCCAAGCACTTGCCAATAATCTCATATTTCATGCAAGGAGCAAGCACATAGAAGTGGCACACCACTTTGTGAGAGAAAAGCTTATTGGGGGAGAAATCTATTTGGAGCATGTCATCATATCCTCTTGTATTGCCGATCTACTCACCAAGACTTTGAGCAAGAATGCCTTCATCAAGCATAGATCTAATCTTGGAGTAATATCAAGATCAATGCTTAATCTTCAATACATAACTTTTTAGGAGGAGTGTGAAAAATGCAAAAAGGTTATCTATGGTAGTTGTAGGGGTCTTAAATGTGAAGATTATTAAAATATTATCTCCCTATCTCGAGTTTGGGGTCATGTCCATGATAATTTCCACTAGATTTCATGTTGTACATATAAGGAGTGTGAATTGAGCACATATCCTTCTAGTGTAGCTCGGATTTAAGTTAGATAGGTTCAATTGTAATGACATGAAGATGTTTTGATAGCATGCAAAGTCTTACTATATGCATGCAAGCCACATGCAATCAGTACATGCAACATGCAAAGTAGTTTCTGTGATCTACACATGTCTAGGCAATTTTATGAGTTGACATGCAGTACATGCACCATACATGCATGCAGTTACACATGTAAGTCTCTGGTAAGTGCATTAGTTCAGTTAAGTGGACTTTCCATGCAACTCCACTGTAGGAATTCGAGTCTCTCTCATGTAGGGAAAGCTGGGCATGCGTTGCCATATTGTGAATATTAAGATTTCGGTGTTTTGGACTCATTCTCTCTCTACTTGAGTTTTCTATGTATGATTTTCTCTCTCTACCCGAGAGCAGCCTCTTTTTCCCATACTGAACACTTAGAATTATTTCTGACATTCATTTCTCATAGTAAAGAGTTAGATTTTTTCATCAGATGTATGCCATTGTGCTCTTGCCTTAGATTTTTCAAGCATATGTTCTTTGATCAATCTTGTGCAATCACAACACCTTAGTAAGATCCTGTAGGGTGTGTGGTGAAGTTCACACGTGCTATAAACTTCACATGGTATCAGAGCTTCATGCTTTGAAGAGGTGAGGGTGTATACATCAGATCATCAGTGTTTTTGCTTGCAGAAACTCAGATTTTGGAGAAGGCGCTGAGAAACAAGCAATTTGTGGATCATAAGTGGATCAAATCAAGGCTGATCTGATCCAGTGGAGCTCTGTACGAATAGAGAGCTCACACGTGTGAAATCAGCCCTCATTATTGAGTGCTACTTCTCAAGGAATGATCCAAATTTGATGTTCTATAGCTTGTTGGATAGATATTGGAGAGTAGAATGTGTTGCTCTTGTTTCTAAATCAATTTGATTTGTTTTTAGAAGAGTTTTAGGCAATCAGAGAGTTTAAGAGAGTAGTCAACTCGTGGGATATGCCAAAGTGAGCACACATCTGTCTTTTTCATCAATTTCATCAATTTTCATTGTCAATCAAGTAGGATTGGATAGAAGTGAGTGTTCTGAGGTCTTAGACTTTTCATTTCACACATATTACTGTGTTTGAGTTGAAAGTAAGATCCTAGAGAGTTTTTTAGTACATTGAAACTCGTGGGAGAGATAGACTTCTTGCTTGCATGTGTTTCTTCTTTTGTGACTAAAGCAAGATCCAAATTCAAGATAGATTGATTTTTTGTATTGAGAATTTGTTCTCACATATGTTGCTAGATTTCATAGGGTGGATCAACATCTGTGTTAGATCCTAGATTGAAATAGCAAGCAACATCCTTTCAACTCCATTTTTTTTTTATCATTACTAGAATTTCTCACCAAGAAGATGTCTTCATCTAGTTCACATTTCTTAGAGCACAGTGAGAGATTAACATCTTCCAATTATGCAATGTGGAAGATCAGAATGGAATCATTGTTGATTCTACAGGATGTAATGGATATTGTGAGTGGAGTTGAAAAAGAACCTGCTGCACCTAATGAAGCTATAGCATTCCACAAAAGAACCTGAATTGCCCTTCATTTTATAAAAATGAATGTTACCAATGAAGTGTTCAGAGAGATCAGTACATGCACCACTGCCAAGGAAGCTTGGGATACTCTAAAAACAATCTATGAAATCAAAACTACTTCTAGATTGCTTACACTTAGAAACCAAATATTTCTAAGTTATCAGAGAGTAGATGAGAGTGCTTCGTCATATGCCATGAGAGTTAAGGATCTTCATCAAGAGTCAGCTGGTATTAGTGATGCTCTTAAGAATACTGAACTTGTTCAAGTAGTCCTAAATGGACTTAGAGATGAGTATGACAATATTGTGCAAACTTATGCTGTCAGAGAGGATCTTCCATCCTTGGAGACACTGCAAGGTGTTCTCATTGCTAAAGAAAGCAGGCAAGAGAACAAGATGTTGAGGATCAACAGACTTTCATTGACAGATGGTGGAGATGACAAAGCACTCTTCATCAGAGACAAGTCAAGAGGCAAGGGCAAAGGACAACAACACTTCAAGAAGGACGAAGCCAAAGAAGGTGGTGAGGATCAGTCCTCACAAGGTGCAACATCCAGTGGCAAGAAAAAGCTGTCAAAGATCAAGTGTTTTTTTTGTGGAAAGAAAAGACATTATGCATCAAACTGTTTCAAGAAGAAGAACCAATCTAAGCAAGCTAACCTTACTAATGAGGATGAGTGTGAGGGTGTAGAGAGTGAAAGAGAGGATTTATTAATGCCGTTGTGTGAATGTGCAAAAGCCATTAGGTTGGAAGCTTCTCTGCCTAAAGAATTTTGGGGAGAGGCAGTTGCATGTGCAGACTATTTTTGTTATAGACTTCCAAATCTTGCAATAGGAGGAAAGACACCATTTGAGATGTTGTATAAGAAAAAGCCTAAGGTAGATCATCTTAGGATTTTTGGCTGTGTATGCTTTGTGCATGTACCTATAGAAACTAGGAAGAAGGAAGATCCTAGTGCAGTGAAAGGAATTTTTGTAGATTATGCATCTACTAAAAAAACATACAAGATTTATTTGCCCTCTACTGACAAAAATGTTGTTAGTAGAGATGTGGTCTTCCATGAAGATCAAAAATTTAACTTGGATGATGTTCAGATCAAAGAGACTCATGCAAGATCATTGGAGTGTGGAATTCCAACTCATTCATGGGTAAGTCCTCTTGGCTTCCTATATCCACTGTAGATTCTTAGAAGAAGGTGGGAAAGTATCTCCATGGATTTGGGCTACCCAAGACCCAGACAAGATTGAATTCTGTTATAGTAGTGGTTCAGAATGGGCAAACGTCTTCAATAGCCAAGCTTTGACACTAAAAAACTGTTTGAATCAAACAATCTCGATTCAATTCATTTTGGCTCATAAACTTAAACTAAAAAGAACCAACATGAAACAAATTGTACTTTGCTCTTGTATCCGAGATTAATAAACTCAGTCGTCAATGTGTTGCCATACTTTCACTCCTAAAACCAAAAAATAATAGATTAGAAAATTTATCATAATTTTGATCTCCAAGAAAAATCCTCGGATAGGAGAAGTGCTTTCAATCGTACAATGTATCTTAATATTGCTCACCAAAATCTGCTTGCCTTGACATGCTCGTCGAGAAATGCTCGCCAAAAAATCGCACCCACCTCCTTGGAACTTCATGTTTTGAGACTGATCCTCAATATCTTCTTCTCTTTGATGCTCCTCCTCAATGCTAGCAAGATCACACTTTGACAAAAGCTCCATTTAAATGGAACAAACTCCATGCTTAAAGTGGACACCCAAACCACTTTCCACAAGTTGACCAAAACTTAGCATATTTTTGGTGATTTATGATACATAAAGAACATTTTCTAGATCCATAAACTTTGAGGATTCTAGACACAAAGAGATGTTACCAAAACCATCTATCCTATATTCTTCATCACTTACAATAAAGACAAACTTTCTAGCATCATTGAAAGGGTGTACAATTGAGAAAAAATCCTTTTGAAGGAAAATCTGCATTGGAGTCAACGCATTGATCAGGTTATCATCCTACAGGCATTATGTTGTAAATATAGTAAAGTTCAGTTTGGTTCTATATACATTGATCAACAAACTCAACTAAAGTTTGCTTTTGAGCGCCTACAATTTTGCGCCCAACTTCATGCATTGTACTTATGTTTCTGATATCAATCTGAGCTATCATTCCACTATTGTTCTATTCTATTTGCACAATGTAATATCTTATTCATCTTGAACTCGATCTTTACTAGTAACTACCGCATTTATGATCCACAACTATCTGTTCCACTTCCGCTACTCACCACGGTTTTTCCACCGAAGTTACTACATGGTATCAGAGCGGGTGGCTCAATAATCTGCATTTAGATTGCAGATTCAGTTCTGTTTCTATCAAGACTTCATCTCAGCAAGCTTGTTATTGTTGTTTCTACCAACGATATCGTACCAAATACCAGAATGGATTCTACATCTAATTCTTCTCTAATTGACAACTTCAATGGAGAGAATTACCATCTCTGGAAGTTCAATATGAGAGTCGTTCTACTCGCCAAGGAACTATGGGACATAGTTGATGGTACCGAAATCAAGTTAGAGGCTGAGGCAGCTAGCATCACCAAATGGAAGCAACGAGATGGCAAGGCTTTTGTCTTAATCACTCTGAATATCAAAGACTACCAAATCAGTCATATCTAGTCTACACAAACAACCAAGGATGCTTGGGACATCCTAGCTACACTCTATGACATCAAACATGTCACTTCTAAACTCCATCCGAGGAAGAAATTTTTTACTTTGAGAATGTCAGATGCAGACACTTTTTCCAGCCATCTCAATACATTCAAAAACCTTATGGAGAAGATGACTGCAACATGATCGAACATTGAAGACTCAGATGTAGTAATGACTCTTCTATTGAGTCTCCTTGATGCCTATGAAATATGGGTCATGGCTATTTTGACCCAACAGAAATGTACTCTATCAAGAGTTATCTCAATGCTGTTACAAGAGGATATAAAAAGAAACGCAACCTCCTCAGGTCAAGATCAGATCCTCAGACTCTATACACACAGAAAAATCAGAAATTCAAGTCAAAGAAGTCTACAAAATCTGATTATTCAGGCAAAAGGAGCAAGATCCAGTTTGTGAAAAATGCAAAAATTATGCTTGGTGAAGGCCAAAATCATGTATATAGGATAATCACACATGTGTGGAGCCTGTTCCCACGTGTAAAATTAGTGTACTTGTCATGTATCATAATCATATATGTTGTACATATGATTTAATTCAAGTTCTAGTGGCTAAAAAGGCCAAAAACTAGTTTTCTAGATATATGACACATGGCATCAATGTATTGATTGCATGAGCCCAATAATTTGGTTAGGTGTCACATATCATGTGTAGAGGACAGCTCACACATATGGAATAATCTGAAGTAGGTGAGTTTTTGCTTTTAGAATATTTCCATGAAGATCTCTATATAGTAGGAAATTGGGCCAAAAATGCTCAAAATAAAAAGTTTGATTCAAGTGTCAAATTTGCATGATGATGACAAAGCATCCTCATACGTGTGAGATTTGATGTATGATCAGTACCTCGAGCTCCAAAAAGTGTATATATAGAGGCATATTTGGCCACAATCAACATGAAACATCAATCTTGATTTTGGAAGCAATTTTGTGTAATTCTCTCTATTTGTCTACATTTGTTTTGAGTTTTGAGGTTCTATCATAGTATACTTTGTTTTCAGGTTGGAGTCCGTACTTTGACAAGGATTCACATGTGTGAAACTAGCAAGTACATTTACCTTCATTAAGATTGTTCTTGTTAGGTTTTTATGTCTAGAATTGATCTAGATTGATCTTAATCTTATGTAGATTGATAGATCAAGTAAATCTAACATCCAATCCCTCTTGAGGATCAGATTAGAATTCACTCTTGGTCCATTTTGTACTTTTTCCACACAGTCTAGATTGAATTTTGGCTCTAGGTCAAATTTTAACTCAAGGTCAAATTCTGGCTCAGCGTTGAATTCAAATTTTCCTTCATCATCCCAACCAATGCAAAAACTCTTCTGCAAGTATTATAAGAGGATTGGTCATCTCATCAAGGACTGTAGAACACTCAAGTACAACAATGAAAAGAAGAAGCGATTCCAACAACAAGCAAATGTTGTCTCAACCAGTCACTTGATCCAGCATGAAGAGGAAGATGAAGCTGCCTTTATGACCAAGGTCAAAAATTTTCAGGATATCGATTCTTGGTACTTGGACTCTGGAGCAACTCAACACATGACCCATCATCGGGACTGGTTCCAAAACCTCAAGCCTTTCACCCATTCTAGAGTTGTGCAACTTGGAGACAACACAACTCACTCCATTGAGGGTGAAGGAACAATCAGGGTCAAATTTCAGAGAGGTGCTGTTAAGTTGTTGTCCAATGTCCTTTATATTTTGAACCTTACCAAGAATCTACTTTCTATAAGCAGAATCACTGATTGGTCATAGGGTCGAATTCGATACAGAGGGCTAGAATTTTCTTGACAAGTCTAGGAAAGTCCTAGCTTATGGTAGAAGATGTGGCTACCTTTACGAATTAAGTCACTATTATTTTACAAGCAAGCTCTTATTTTTACTTATGAATCAAATCAGTTGTTGTGGCATTTCAAACTAGGCCATTTATATTTCAAGAAGATTCAAGAAATGTCAAATCAGAACTTAGTGCAAGATCTTCCCTCTATTAGCAAATCCAATTTTTTATGTGAAAGTTGTATGATTAGCAAGCATGCTAGAAGTCCCTTTACTTCATATTATATTCATACTTCTAGAGATTTGTTATATCTTGTACACAGTGACCTTTGTGTCCTAATGCAGACTTCTTCCACAAGGGGAGCTGTTTATTTTTTGACTTTTATTGATGACTTTTCTAGGAGAACTGCTACTTAATTTTTGAAGAATAAATCCGATACTTTCAAATTCTTCAAGCAGTTCAAGGCATATGTAGAAAATCAAACCCAGAAAATAATCAAAGCTATACGTCTTGATGGAGGGGGAGAATACATCTCCACAAAGAATTCTGCAGGTCATGTAGAATACATCAACAATATACCAGTAGCTACTCCCCTCAGTCCAATGGAGTAACACAGTTCATGAGGCAATGACAACACCTAGTGCCCAGCTTCATGCATTGTACTTATGTTTTTGATATAAATCTGAGTTCATTGTTCCACTACTATTTTGTTCTATTTGCGCAATGTAATATCTTATTCATCTTGAACTTGATCTTTACTAGTAGCTACCGTATTTTTTATCCACAACTATCTGCTTTGCATTCTCATCTCCATCTCGCAATGATAAGGAACTCATCCTAGATTTTGCATGGATAATCCTACACTCTTCATCCACTAGCACACTATGGAGCTTATAAATTGATGGCAAAGTATCTTGGATGGCAAAACTTTGAACTAAATTGGAAAAGTCATCTCCTAAGCCATTGGGGATCGCTTGTACAAGCTCACCATTTAGAGCCTTCTCTCCAATAGAAACTTATTCCTTGTTGAGAGACTTGACCTAAGCACATATTATTGTGCACTTTCATCACTTCTCCTCATGCTTTGCAAGATTTGGTTTCTTAGCATAAGCACTCTTGAAGTGTTGTTGGATTCATATATAGCTTTTAAAGAATTTCAAGCTTCCTTGGCCGATGTGCAAGAGGCTACCTTCTTCAAGAGGTCATCACTAACATTCATTTTGATGCAATGAAGTGCTAGTCTTGCCTTCTTCTTGTATCTAACCAATTCTTGTCCTCCAAAAGGCTCATCCTCTTCTTCTAGAAAAATGTCAAAGAGGTCTTGGAGCACAAAGAGTGATTCCATCCTCACTTTCGATATTGAGTAGTTTGTAGAATTAAACCTCTCACTAGGTCCAAGAAGGAATCCACCGATGGTTCCCATCTCCCTAATGACTTGTACTATTGATGTACTTGTTGGCCCTCCCTAAGCTCTTTTTCAAAATTTGCCTCACTAGCAACTCACTTGATGTTCACAAAGACACAAGTGGCAAGATCCCCTTGATCTTGATTCACAAGAATTTTTAAGAAGGATTCTACAACACAAATGCGCAAAAAAAATGATTTTGATTTTATCCTAGAAACTCACAAAGGTCTCTCTTGTAGTGATTCTCTCAAATTTGGCTTCTAGCCCACTCAATGGAATTCTAACCACTCAATGGACTTCTAACCATGGTTCTAGCACTTCCTCACAAAGATGAAATGAAGATGAGATGAGATCCAATTAAACTACAATAAAATCAAGTCAATTTTGACTATTTTTGGACAAAAAAATGACTAAAACTTTGTTCTTTCTCCTTGATGGTTTTTAAAGACCTGTTAATCACCTTAAGAGGGCTTGATCCCATTCAATGACACAAAGTCAAATCCAATCAATGGCATGCAAACACTACAAACTCGAGCTACATGACATGCACAATGTCTAGATGGTCATATTTGGACTATATTCACTTTGTTCCATTGTATATATCAAAGGTATGTGAATTTAGCACATGACCTTGTAGATCAGGGCGATTTTGAGTTAGGTAGATCTAGATTTGTAGATATGCATAAAAATTAGATGACATGCAAAGTCAGTCAGAGTGCATGCATGCAACATGCAATCAGTGCATGCAACATGAAAGTCAGTATACATGTTCTACACATGTCCAATTAATCTAGGGAAGTCACATGCAAGGCATGCTATTATACTAGTGGACACATGCATGTAGTTTTGTACATATCTAGTTGAGAAATTGACATTTGGACAAAGTAGCTAGAAGTTAGGTGCAATTTCAGCATGCAAGCTGTTAGGTGTCAATATGTTAGTAGTTTACACTTGAATAGGTGTAGGAAATGCATTGAATGCAAGTAGTACCACGAATATTGGCTCTCCTATATATGTACATATGGTTCTCATTCATTTCTCATTATGAATGAAGCTTTGATAATGTCATAATGTCAAAATTGGATCTCATGCTATTTTGCTTGTTTTTGATATTCTCTCTCTAACTCGAGTAGAAGACACTCTTCATACATTATTATGGTTATGTATTTTCTCTATTTGTGAGAAATTAGTATTGCTTTGATCTTTAGCATTCTATATTGTCCTCTAGCCTCAGATCTGTTGGTAGATTGTAGGATTGCTCTACAGGTAATATGTGTGCCACCAGAAAGCATGATAAAGATCATTCACACATTTCTTGTGGTTCCCCACATGTGTGAATTTGCTGGATTTTTCACATGCTGGGTTCTGGATCTGAATCTTGTTGACACGCATGCCCAGCCATACAGTCAACAATTGCCAATGCGTCCGTCCATCTCATGATATATGTTTCAGAATCGTAATGACCTCCCCTGGCTTGCCTTGGGCGATCAATTGTATGATTAGTGGTGGACTATCCGTCATCAACTTTTGGTGTAATTGGTTTCACCGCCCATGTGGTTGGATCAACCTGTACAGCCTGTTCTTTGGTTTCGAAGGTGAGTTTTCCAGTTCCCTAGTTGTGAACCACTTACACACCATGGTCTTCCTAGTAAAACATAGTAGGTAGAAGGGGACTCTGGTATGTCCATCACCACAAAAGTGATCACAAACTACATTCCCGCTATTTTTATCGGGATGTCGTCAACTACACCTTTTGGTTTAACACATGATTGATCTGCTAGTTTGATGACAAATCTTGTTGGCTTCAGTCCTTACAGGCCCCATTTTTGGTACAAGGTAGTGGAGATCAATTTCACA
The DNA here is from genome assembly GCA_029204225.1 of Diphasiastrum complanatum. NCBI lineage: Eukaryota > Viridiplantae > Streptophyta > Lycopodiopsida > Lycopodiales > Lycopodiaceae > Diphasiastrum > Diphasiastrum complanatum. The sequence continues at coordinate 6,322,473 of CM055114.1, forward strand.
CCTGATCCTCCATCTACCATTGTTGCCTCATCCTCGAATCTCTTGTGCCTGATCGACAGGGTGATATTGTTTTCTTCGCTTTTCCATGTTGTCCCAATGTGGAGGACGTTGTTCATATCTTTGTAGCCCGCATGATATATGGGCGCTAGTGTTACAGGTTCCGCTTCAGCTTTGGCCCATTCGGCCATGAGACTCTTGGCTTGTGGCACAATCTGCAGTAATTCTCCAAGGGATAAGTTAACGTGGCTTGCTAGCAAACTTGTGAGTACCTCTATGTGCGGATCCTCTGGCTCCTCTATATGGAATGGTGATTCATGATAATGCAACTGATCGTTCTGATCAGCTCACAATGGTGAGCCCACTTGTGGTATTGGTTCTTTAGCAATAGGAGGTTTTGCAGGTATGTCTCTCGCTTGAGCTTTTTCCTCCTCTTGCGCTTTCTACACCCAATGGCGTATCTTGTGTTATTGTTTGCCCTCTTCCCTCATGTTAGGATATGGTCTTGCAGTTGAGGGTTGATCATCGGATACTGATGGGGGTGGTGAGGGAGCCACTTCCTTCCGCTTTTGTGCTCGCATGACTGCTAGCACTGGGGCATGGTAGTGTTGTTTTTATGATGGCATCCCTCTTGGAACTGTTGTAAGGTGTATTGTGATTAGATTCAATGGCACGCAAATAGAAATCAACAATAGCAATAGCAATCATTGAATAGCAAATGAGGATGCTTCTCTTCCAAAAATGGTAGAGTTTCCTCCTTCTCATTAAGCATGCAAATATGGTACAAAAGGTGTCTTTTTATCAATGGGGAAGGCCCTTGCCCCAAAATCCTATTGGCTATTCTAAAAATATGTGCACTAATCTTACCTATTCATCTTGGACCCAATCTAATCCAAGGGTCTTAAAAAAGTACATTGGCATCATTTTCTTCAGAGGTAGTATTCTCAGATTCTATACCATATCTTTTAGTTATGGTAGAGCTAATAGTCATTTTTATTTTGATAGTTTTCCCTATAATTGTCTTCATTATCAAGTATCTTTATCCCAATCATGAGACACTTTAGCTTGTTTAAGCCATGGTTTCCCTAACATGAGTGGATATCGAGTATTGATAGAATGCATCTTGAAAACTACATAATCAACCTCATTTTTTCTACTGCTCAACAATGTCTAGTGAACAATATTCACCATCAGTATCACGAGTATTTGCAATCAGTATTCACAATATTCATGATCAATATTCACAATGTCTAGTGTTTTGGCAGCCTAAAGGTTTTTGAAAATCAACCATTGATTATTCATTCTATAGCATGTCATATTTAAAAAATGACCTTATTGAAGTAGATTTGTTTGTCTATTAGCATGAGAATTTCAATATTCCTAAAGTAGATACAACACACCCATCCTCCAAAACAAATATAAGAAAAAAACTTTTTTTTATCATTCCACCCAAAAAAAAAAAAATCATAATCGACTTTCATTTTGGAACCATGGTTCTGAAACTATGATGCTTCTTAGGCTAGAGTGTAAGTATTTTCTAAAGCATTTAGTCTTTCAAGATACATCATAATGTTCTATGCTTTGAGGCCATTGGCATTCCTGTTGGCCTTCAACATTCATCGACAAAGTTCAAATTTTGTGAAAGTACATGGATTTGTTGTTGGAGGTCAAAGTTGTTTACTTGTATAATTTTAGTGTTTCCAAACTTGAGTCTTTATCCCCGTAATAGGTTTGAGTTCTAGAAAGAGGATTAAGTTGTTTTAAGCCAAGCAAATTTGAGGTCACATCATTCCTTTGGTTCCAAGCCTCATACAACCTGCATGTTTGTAAGTTATTTAGCTTGACTTGATGACCTTCTACATCAATGATAACACCATTGTCCGCAAATAGATTGTGCCATGTTTGGCCTCATCTTGCAAGACTATGCATTGAGGTTGGTCAATGGATTTTGGGAGAAAGTTAACATTGGTGGTCCAAATACTTAAGGTATGCATCTTGGTGGAGAGTTGGAATAGCTTATATGCATGAAAAGTTGCTTTTTGGACTTTCTTTGCAAAAATCAATAGTATGTGTTCAAATCGGTCAATGAAGTTTTTGCACTGTTGCATTGATTGTTGTGCTAGACATGAAGTCTAGACAGTCACAAATTTAGAATTTTAGAATATTGTTGATGATCTATGGGAAGCATGGACATGTGCTTGAATGCAAATGATCTTTTTAATATTGCCCTACTCTACTGACGAAGATTATGCTATTGAAGCAAGATAGACCATCAGCAACCTTTTAGCAGTACTCTACCCTATGTCAGAGATGGTTTCAACAAAAGGAGTATGAGCCGTTTTCTTGAGACTTTATAGCATGAAGGAACTAAGTGAAAAAAATTGTCTAGTTTATTGCTTGAGAGTGGTTGCAAAAGAGCATTTTCTAATTTCTTTTTAATAGTGTTGTGCTCTCGCATGCTTGAATGAAAAAATATATCAAGTGACAATATATTTTGGTAATTTCTTTGATGAGATATTTTTATTGTTTTCAATAGTGTCTTATTATGTAGGATGTATACAAAATGTTTTCATATATTGGATGAAGAATAGATTGACCTTTTAGAGATGCATCCTGAAGAATTCGCGATTGATGGTTGGCGATGATTATCTAAAATTTTGAAAAATGCACCTTTGATAAGAAAACTCTAATCATTCATATCAGAAAATGACACACTGGAATAAAAGTTTGTGCAGCCCACATTGGAATCAAAGTTTGTGTAGCCTGCACTAAGAGCGAGAGAAAAAAAGCCATTTTAGAATCAAAAGTATGTGTAGCCCGCACACAGAAGTTCAAATGTCCAAATGATATCTCCAAAATGAGGCCAACTACATGCACACATAAGCTAGAATTAGAATCTAAAACAACATGAATAGTTTGAATAGATACAATTCATGCAAAATTGTGTCATGTAGAACTTAAAATTTGCTTTGCACGGGAACACAGATCATGCTACACAATAACACAGTTAGAAAATACTCTCCACAGCAAGCTCACATAGCAACTGTATTTCTCAAAATGAAATTATACTGTACATATAGTTGTTCACTCAGGCAACCCATGCATGACCCAGGTTGTCGTCGGCGGGACGTGTGTCCCGTCGACTTGCCTTGTGGCGAGGCCAACTGATAGGACCCATAGTATAGTAGCACAGTGATTCTACTTTAATTCTAACTCTCTCCCTTAAAGTAGAGTCTACTTTTTATACAGTCATATACATAGCTTTAAAGTCAACAAACTTTAAGTACAATAAGCTTTGATCTAAACTTATCAAACTAATCAGCTAGTTGTTCTTCTGTGCTACAATGAACAACATGAATTTCACGACTCAGCAGCCTCTCACATATAAAGTGATACTGAATCTCAATGTGTCTAGTTCTCGCATGGAACACTGGACTCTTTGCTAGTTGAATGCCACTCTGACTGTCGCTATGTATTGTCCTGGGATTTTTCTGCCTCATGCCAACTTCTTTCAAGATTTGTCTCAACCATATAGCTTTTTGTGCTGCACTACACATTGCCTTATACTCTACTTCTGTGGTGGATAGAGCAATTGTACTTTGCTTCTTACTAGACCAGGAAAAGCAACTACCACAAAACTGGAATACATACCCTGTGGTGGATCTACGATCATCATAATCACCTCCCCAACCCGCATCCACATAGTCACACAGCTCAGGTAAACCATCATGCTTCCTGTAAATCAAGCCATACTCTGAAGTGCCTTTCACATAAAGCAAAATGCGTTTAGCTGCCTTCCAATGCGTTTCCGTAGGTGCTACCATAAACTGACTTACAATGCCAACAACATAGCATATATCTGGTCTAGTCGTGGTAAGGTAAATCAAGCTCCCTACTAACTGCCTATACAGCGTAGCATCAAATGACTGTGACTCATCAAGCTTAGGAAGCTTTTTACCTGGTTTAATAGGAGTATTCACTAGTTTGCAATCTTGTAACCTAAACTTGTGCAGCAACTCTTTGACGTACTTCACCTGTGTTAAACCCACTTTGTGTCTTTTGCCACACCTCTACTCCAAGGCAATAATGCATCAGGCTGAGATCTGTCATCTCAAATTGTTCCATGAGATCTTTCTTAATCATATCTATCATCTCTTGATTATTTCCCGTAATAATCAAGTCATCAACATAAAGAGAAATCAAAGCAACCATACCATCAAAGCATAAGACATGTAGATTTGGATCAAAATGTGTTCTCACCATCCCCTTTGAACAGAAGTAGGCATCAATCCTGCTATACCACGCATGTGGTGCCTGTTTAAGACCATAAAGCACTTTCTTCAAGCGACATATTTTATTTTCCTATCCCTTCGCTACAAAGCCTTTAGGTTGATCCATGGCTCTCTCTCTCTCTCTCTCTCTCTCTCTCTCTCTCTCTCTCTCTCTCTCTCTCTCTCTCTCTCTCTCTCTCTCTCTCTCTCTCTCTTACCTTGATAAAAAGAAAAGAAAAGAAAGCAATGGCATCGCACACCAAAATGTTAGCACCACTTTCAATATTTTTGTCACTTTCTTCCGACATGTGGTTAGTTGGTGTATTGGTTGGCCTACCCACCCAAGTTTGATTCTCTATGATTTTGCAAGTTGATAACACCAAGAAGCACTCTCCCAACACTACTTTGTTCCATCAACTTCTCTGCATCCACCAAGCTCACCAGCTCTTGGGAATAAGGTGAGTGGAGCCAAATATAGTTGAGAACCTACCAAAAATAGCTAGCCAACAATACTTGGGTCCATTAAGTTTGTTGGCCTTGTAAAGGTGATGGCAAGGGAATTCTTTTCCATCAAAACTTTTCTTAAGTTTATTTTAGTTTAAAGGATCACAAACATCCCAAGTTAATAACTTGCCACAAAGCCAAGACAAGGGATAAGGCGAGGGGAGCAAAGGGTTGTTGAGAACCTAGCAAAAATCCAATATAGCTAGCCAGCAATACTTGGGCCCATTAAGTTTGCTAGCCTTAGAAAGGTGATGGTAAGGGAGTCCTTTTCCATCAAATTTTTTCTTAAATTTAGTCTAGCAAAAAGCATCACAAAGATTCCAAAATGATAACGTACCACAAAGCCAAGACAAGGGATCCACCAAGCCTACTGCCAACTTGGCAATAAGATGAGAGTAGCCTAAATTATATATTAGATGTCACATCCTTCCTTCCTCTCTCTCTCTCTCTCTCTCTCTCTCTCTCTCTCTCTCTCTCTCTCTCTCTCTCTCTCTCTCTCTCTCTCTCTCTCTCTCTCTCTCTCTCTCTCTCTCTCTCTCTCTCTCTCAGGCCTTGGTAAATGTGAAAATTGTCAACATTTCCTAGCTAGTTTGAGACCTAAATTGGCTAAAATTGTAAATAGTTTTGGTTCTGGAGTTTTGCACGTGTGAACCAGGCCACAATGTTTTTATTTACTGTATTTTTTCAGTATGATGAAGTGTCAAAATTCATACCCTTCAAAATGAGACCATTTTGATGTATTTTGGTCATATAAGCCATTTTTAGCTATTTTTCCTATATAGGGAATATCTAGGGTCAAGTACCTTCTAGAGAGAGGAGAGAGAGTCATCTTCCTCATCCATAAATAGTAGGGAAGTTGTGGAGAACAGGTTGGAGAAACCTTTTGTATGCTTCATTGAGATCAATAGATCATTGTCATTGTTTCTTCCTCCATTGAGAGCATTGTTGTGTGTATTGTCTTCAAGCTATTGTGTATGATCTTAGGTGCTTTCCAAAAGTGATAGGCTGATGTATTATGGACTGTATAATGCTATTTTGGGCCGCACTTGATGTTTATGGAAGTTTCCATTTGTGATAAATGCTTTTTGATCAAGTTCTTTGCATTCTAGGTAGCATAGAATGTGTTGCCAATTCCTAGCTTATGTAGTTTGGAGTGCAAGCATTCAAGCCAATGATCTTGGAGTTTAGATCCACTTAGGATCTATATTTTTCACATGGTATCAGAGCTGGTTGGCTTCTATTTACAGTAAGTATTCCATTTTTGGTGATATTTGGATGTTTGATCAAGTTCTAGCATGATTTTGCATTGCTTTGTTGATCAAATCTTACTAACCTTTGTTTTGTGAGTTGAACTTGTGGATCAAAAGCATATTTCAGGTCTATTGAAGATCAGAGGCTGAAAAGAAACTATTTTGGATCAGATCATAACACCTAATCATTTGTGATTGTGAGGCTTGTGCATATTCAATACTAACAATGTTCTTTTCAATCCTATTGTTGACAATCTCCATTCTTGGATGAACACTCTCCTTAAGTGGATGAAACTTCTCCTTAAGTGGATGACAAATGCTCTTTTGAGTGAGTTGTAATTCTCCTAAAGGCTGAGCAAAGCTCCCATTTGGATGAAAGATCCCCTTTTTTGGGTGAACATATTGTAAGCTCCATTGTGAAGAGCATATTGTAAAGATTGTCATCAATTTTGGCATAAATTTTGGTGTACTTTGTTGAGCATGTAAGTAACTCTCCTTATGTAATTTGATTGGAGCATTTGCTGGAAGGTGTTAACCATTATGCAAGTGTGTTTTCAGGTTCTTAACAGGTTGAGGAACATTCTCATGTGAAGTGATCTTAGATCTACATCTAAACACCAAGATTTGACAAGATAGTGAAGCTAGTCTTGTGATTCACTAAGTGTGCTCATTCATTCACCTCTAAATCTTGTATTTATCACTTGCTGGAGTTTATAAACTTTTAGAAGTGTGGTTTACATGTGGTTTTACAGGTTGAATCAATATCTTAGTGTGTTGATCATATGTTGATCAAGTTTGTTCATTACTAGGTAATCTTGGCATCCTAGTTTTGGGTATTTTCTAAGAATGCAAGTAACTCTTCACACCATAACTTGATTTGGTCACTTGCTGGAAAGTTTGAGAGCTTAAGCAAGAGTGTGTTCAGGTTGGTTTGATTTTGTAATCCATTCTTAGTGTGTGCAAAGTGTTGCATGTGTTTCAATCTTCCTTTCTATGCTTGGAAACCATCTAGGTTCAAGATAGAAGTGTTTTAGGGTCCTAAATCTTCATAGATCTCTTTATCTATCATTTGTTGAGAGAAAAGTGAGTGCTAAGTGCTTTAGGACAGAACCTAAAAGTTGAAGAAACATTAGAATCATGGCTTCCAATGGTGGGATCATGCTAGAGTCTAGTGAAAGGTTGAGTTCATCAAACTACTCTACTTGGAAAGTGAGGATGGAGTCCTTAATTGAGTTGAATGAACTCATGGACATAGTTGCAGAAATTGAAGAGAGACCTCTCACACTTCAAGAGCAACAAAGGTTTGATAAGAAGGCCAAAAGGGCTCTTCATATCATTAAAATGAATGTTACAAATGAACTTCTCAAGGAAGTTGGAAAGTGTCAAAGTGCAAGTGAGGCATGGAATGCCTTAAAGAAGCTCTTTGAATCAAAGTCCACATCTAGGGTATTGACCCTAAGGAGACAAATATTTTCTAGTAGGCAAAGAGAGGGTGAAAGTGCTCATGCATTTATCTTGAGAGTTAAGTCCCTAAGTGATGATTTAGCATGCATTGATGAGAACATAAAAGATGGTGAAATAGTCCAAGTTATGTTGAATGGTTTGCTAAATGAACATGCTAACCTTGTGCAAAGTTTTGCCATTCAAAGAGTCTTGCCAAGTGTGGTTGACTTGCAAGAAATCTTATTGGCTGAAGAACATAGGTTGCAATCAAAGCTTGATGGTGCATCCTTGCAAGGTGGAGGTGAAGAGGCTTTCTTCACAAAAGGCAAATTCAAGGGCAAAGGTAAAGGCAAAGGGAAATGGTCCAAAGGTGGTAACTTTGATCATGATGATCACTCTTCCTCTTCCTCTTCTACTAAGAACAATAAGTCAAAGTTCAAGTGCTTTTATTGTGGGATAAAAGGTCATTTTGCAAATGAATGTTATAAGAAGAAAAGAGAGCAAGGAGAGAGGCAAGGAAATCTTACAATAGATGAGGAAGAACATAACACATGTGAATCACTTGTTATGACTTCAAGTTTGTTAGCCAACATAGATGATAATGATCCTTGGTGGATTGATAGTGGAGCCTCATCTCACATGACAAGACATAAGGAATACTTTACATCCTTATTGTCTTATGAGGGAGAAGGTAACATCATCTACACTGCAAATGATGGTCAATGTGACATCAAAGGCATAGGCACTATTCCTATTTCTCTTTCAACAAATAGGAAAGCAAATCTTGAAAATGTCTTGTACATTCCTTCAATCACTAAGAATTTGCTTAGTGTAAGTCAAATGATTGACAAAGGACTTGATGTGGAGTTCATTGGAGATGCATGTTTGATAAGTAAATGTGGATCCTTGATTGCTCAAGGTAGGAGGCATGGTAAACTTTTCAAGCTTGATGCATGTGTGATCTCTAATCATGAAGGATGTATGGCTAGGGAGCAATTGACAAACCAAGAAGTTTGGCACAAGAGGTTGGGCCATCCCAACTTCAAATCTTTGGAGGTAATGGCAAAGAAAGAGCTTGTTCTTGGTCTCCCTAAAAGTCTTGTTGCAAACAATAGTGTTTGTGAACATTGTGCCTTGTCCAAATCTCATAGACTTGCTTATTCTAGATCTACTTCTAGATCTAAAGAAGCTTTTCAACTTGTGCATTCTGATATTCATTCTTCTAGTACAACTAGCAATGGTGGGGCAAAGATGTATGCAACTTTCATTGATGACTTTAGTAGGTATACTTGGATCTATCTTCTTAAAAGTAAGGATGAAGTGTTTGCTGCATTTGTCAAGTTCAAGAATGAAATGGAAAACCAATTCAATACAAAGATCAAATGCTTAAGATCTGATAATGGAGGGGAATACACCTCAAATAGGTTCAAAGACTTTTGTATAGCACATGGGATTAAGAGGGAGATGTCTAGTCCTAGGACTCCACAACAGAATGGAGTGGCCGAGAGGAAGAATAGAACCCTTTGTGAATGTGCCAAGGCAATGAGACTACATGCTAATCTTGCTAAGTCTTTTTGGGGGGAAGCTTTAGCATGTGCTAACTATCTATGTAATAGATGGACAAGTGCTTCCTTGGATGGTAAAACTCCTCATGAGGTTCTTTATGGTAGAAGGCCGAGTGTCAAGCATTGTAGGATCTTTGGATGTACATGTTTTGTCAATATCACACTTGATGATAGAACTAAAGAAGATCCTTCATCAAAGAAGGGTGTGTTTGTTGGCTATAGTGAAGTAAGCAAGGCTTACAAAGTGTACATTCCTTCTACAAAGAAAGTTGTCATAAGTAGGGATGTCATCTTTCATGAAGAGAATGTTTCCAATGTTGTTGATGTTGATGTTGATGTGCCTACTAATCATCATGATGTGCAAGATGTCTTGGATGAAGATGGAGATGCCACTCCAAAGCAAACTTCAAGGAAGACTCAAAGGCAAAGGGCTAAGCCATCAAGGCTAACCTATGATGAAAAAGGAAAGCAAGTGGTGGACAACTCTAACTTTGCTTTTCTTACCTCTTTTGATGAACCAACTTGTGTAGGTGAAGCAATTCAAAAGAAGGAATGGATCCAAGCCATGGATCATGAGCATCAAGCACTCATCAAAAGCAACACATGGAGGTTGGTAAAGCTTCCAAAGGACAAGAAGGCAATTGGTTGTAAGTGGATCTTCAAGATCAAGACAAATCAAGATGGATCAATCAACAAGTACAAGGCAAGGTTGGTGGCAAAGGGGTATGCTCAAGAATATGGTATTGACTATGATGAGACCTTTGCACCCGTGGCAAAGATGGTAACTATTCGAATCCTAATCTCTCTTGCAACTCTTTATGATTGGGATATGTGGCAAATGGATGTTACTAATGCCTTCTTGAATGGTGATCTTGAAGAAGATATTTACATGGAGCAACCCGAGGGCTATGTTTCACATGATGAGCCTAATCATGTGTGCTATCTCCAAAAGAGTTTGTATGGGCTAAAGCAAGCACCAAGGAGTTGGTATGCTAAGCTCAATTCCTTCTTACTTTCTCAAAACTTTGTTATGAGTGAGTATGATCATTCTCTCTACTTTAGATTGAATGAAAATGATATCACTTTACTTTTGATCTATGTTGATGACATTATCTTAAGTGGTGGTAACAATCTAGATATAGATGAAATCAAGATGGCACTCAAAAGAGAGTTTGAAATTCAAGATCTTGGTAAACTTCATTATATCTTAGGAATAGAGATTATTAGAACTTCTAAATCTACATTCATATGTCAAGAAAAGTATGTTAACTCTATTCTAAAAAGGTTTCATATGGAAGATTGTAAAGTTGTTTCTACTCTTATGGAATCAAATGTAAAGCTAACTACAAGAAGTAATGAAAGATCCTTCAAGGACATTACTCTCTATAGAAAGCTAATAGGATCTCTTATATGGTTAACCATCACAAGACCTGATCTAAGCTTTGTGGTTGGTAAACTAAGTCAATTTATGCAAGATCCTAGTGAGGCTCATTGGAAGCTAGGAAAGAGAGTACTTAGATACATCTCGGGATCTAGAGATTTTGGCATCTTGTATGGAGGTACTACACCTAACCTTTGTGGATTTTCAGATTCAGATTTTGCAGGTGATCAAATGGATAGGAAGTCAACAAGTGCCTTTGCAATCTATCTTGGAGATGGAGTGGTCTCATGGCTATCAAAGAAGCAACCAACTATCTCTCTATCTTCCACCGAAGCCGAGTACAAGGCATTAACAACATGCACCAAGGAGATTCTTTGGATCAAGAGGATGTTATTGGATCTTCACTTGCTGGAACCAGAGAAGACTCCAATCATACTTTGTGATAACCTTTCAGCCCAAAGCTTGGCAAGCAATCCTGTTTTTCATGCAAGGAGCAAGCACATTGAGATTGCTCACCATTTTGTGAGAGATCAAGTCATTGCCAAAGAGGTGGAGCTTCAACATGTCTCTTCAAAGGAGTGTGTGGCTGATATCTTCACCAAACCATTGGGAAAGGACCTATATTTAATGCATAGATCTAATCTTGGAATGTGCTCAAAGACTATGTTGAAACTAGCATCCAATGTTGAAGAGGGAGTGTGAAAATTGTCAACATTTCCTAGCTAGTTTGAGACCTAAATTGGCTAAAATTGTAAATAGTTTTGGTTCTGGAGTTTTGCACGTGTGAACCAGGCCACAATGTTTTTATTTATTGTATTTTTTCAGTATGATGAAGTGTCAAACTTCATACCCTTCAAAATGAGACCATTTTGATGTATTTTGGTCATATAAGCCATTTTTAGCTATTTTTCCTATATAGGGAATATCTAGGGTCAAGTACCTTCTAGAGAGAGGAGAGAGAGTCATCTTCCTCATCCATAAATAGTAGGGAAGTCGTGGAGAGCAGGTTGGAGAAACCTTTTGTATGCTTCATTGAGATCAATAGATCATTGTCATTGTTTCTTCCTCCATTGAGAGCATTGTTGTGTGTATTGTCTTCAAGCTATTGTGTATGATCTTAGGTGCTTTCCAAAAGTGATAGGCTGATGTATTATGGACTGTATAATGCTATTTTGGGCCGCACTTGATGTTTATGGAAGTTTCCATTTGTGATAAATGCTTTTTGATCAAGTTCTTTGCATTCTAGGTAGCATAGAATGTGTTGCCAATTCCTAGCTTATGTAGTTTGGAGTGCAAGCATTCAAGCCAATGATCTTGGAGTTTAGATCCACTTAGGATCTGTATTTTTCATAGTAAAAACAAACAATGGCAGCACACACCAATTTTTTTCTCTTGACTCTTGTTCTCATGATCTTAATGATTCACCTCCAATTGGCAACAACAGTGCGCCTACCACAAGACTTACATGATGTTTCCACTACCATGCGAAGTAAATACATCATGACTTGTAAGTTATCTAGATTAATTTTGTGATTTTTATTCATCTTCATGTATCTACCAATCCAAAGCATAAGCTACCTATTTCTCATTTTTCATTTTTCATTTTTGAAGTATGACCTTTTAGCTCATGCTCGTCATCCATTATGTGAGTGACTCAACTGTGAATCTTCTTTTTCAGGTTTTGACACTTCAAATTGCGGGTCTTGTCCAAGTTATGCCCCTTGCAATGGAATTAGCCACTGTTGCATGTTCTAGTAATTGTGGTTTTAGTAAGTTCATTAATATAACATGTTAAACTTGCTGCAACTGGCTCACATGATGGTAAAATATGTCTGCTACAAATCCATGTTTTGAAACATACTAGCTCCATATTTCTTGTATTGTTGATCTAGGAAATGTTTCATATTTTCTCCTTTGCAAAATTTCTGCCTAATTGTATTTCAATCTAAAAGATTACATTGAAAATGTTGAAAGAGGTAAGAGCACACAACATTTAATCATTCAAGGAGAGAGAATAGACAAACATAATCCTACTACAATGAGAGATGAAGAGAGATTTATGGAATTACGGGTTACATTCTTGGCATGTGCAAGGATTAGAGATTATCATTATCTTATGATGATTTGTGAATGTAAGATCTGATGCAAAGGCCAACCAAAATGTGAAGCTAAAGCAACAAGTAGACGTAGAGTATTCCACTTACATACTGGCACAAAGGTCTCCTCATAGTCGATGCCTTTACTTTGTGCATACCCTTTGATCACCAATCTTGCGTTGTGCTTTGCTATACTTCCATCTGCATGGTACTTAGTCCTGTATACCCATTTACAACCAATGGGTTTCTTGCCAACTGGTGATTCGACTAAGTCCCATGTGCTATGCTTAGCAATTGACTCCATCTCCTCTCCCATGGCCTTGACCCAAATGTCATCATCTTTCACTTCACCATAAGTTGAAGGTTCTTTGCTTTGAATAATGCTAGATAAGAGAGCATAGTTTGCTTCATACCTTTCAGGTTGTGTCTTCTCTCTTGTTTATCTTCGTAGCTCTCCCTGGCTAGATGATCCTGGAAAGTCATCCATGTCCCGGCTCTCCAACAATCTCTCAAACATAGTTTCATGATTTTCTGGAATTTCAAAATATAATACAAATTAATTGATGGTTTTTCAAACTATAGAAGAGATTAACTAATGATTGATAGAATATTATGCTACTTGAAGAGCATTAACATGTATAGTGTCAAAATGCTTATGGGATTAGCACTAAACTAGCCATTCTAAGGCTTCTAAGAACTTCTAACTTAGAGCTTAGAACTTTAGAAGTTCCAAACTTGGGACTTAAGATAACTTAAGATAACTTAATTCTAAGCTTAAGTTTCTTAAGTCTAAGTTTAAGTTATTTTATTATTTTAAGCTTCTAGCCATGGACTTACAAAACATAGTAGAAGTTTGCAAAACCTTGTTTTTTACTATTTGTGTTGTGATTTCTTGCATTGAATGCTAGCAATGAGTAATGTACTATAATCTCTGCTCACTATACACTGACATTATTCCACACATGTGAGGCCACTCTTGAATTTCAAGTTGTTCTTGCTAATTAGATGCATTTTTTAATCTAGATCATTAGATTTGTGCTTGATCTATTTAATTGGCACCCAACACTTCTTGTGGATCGATTGTAGATCCAATTAAGGTCCTAAAATCAGATATTTCAAAGGAAAATGGGTGTCAGATTTCTACCTCAAGAATATAAAAATTTTCATGCTAATAGACATAGACAGATCTACTTCAATAGCGTTATTTTTTAAATATCCAAGACATTCGAGACATTGAATGAATTTGAACAAACTATGAGAGTAAATAAATTGAATTGATAAATTATGTCAAAAAATTTCATATGTATGACCAGCGTTTCAAATACCATTATTTATGTGAAAGTGAAAGACGACTGCCTAAGTTATTACAAACTCACATTTTTTGAGATCTAAATATTGTTATATACTTTTTTTCTAATCTATTTGCAATTGAAGAATCATTAACAACTTCTAATATCTGGGCTTCAAAATTATCAAAAAATTGTTGTAAGTCTTGTCATAGACCATCCCTTTCGATGACTTGTGAGCATGTTGTTGCATAAGTCTATCAAAATTTGTTGTCTGGTCGATGTAGACTAGCTTGCCTATTTGAGATGTAGACTAGCTTGCCTATTTGAGATGCTTTTTTGTAGATTGTGAAGAACTTGTTTGTGGTCATTTCGGGGGCCGTCAAATCCTGCAAAGAATATTGAAAATTAATGTTTATTTTTTTTAATAATAGAACAATATTTATTTTGAGCAAAAAATAGCGTTAGCTTGACATATCTCTTTACTGGAGGAAGGTTGTTGGAAGTAAAACTAACTCTTCTACGGTGGCTAGGTCTAAGAAGGGATTCGGGCATAGTATAGTGGTAGACCGGTCGTCCCTAAGTCCTACAAATAGCTTTCAACTGTAATATATAAACAAGAAGGAAGGAAGCACCAAGGCTTTCCCAACTGGTGCTCGTAACGGAAATAAAAACTAACTTGACTAAGGATTACCCAACTAGCCAAGATTAACAAAAACTAGATCCTATTTTAACACCCAAAAGGGAGATGAAAATAATAGATCGCGGCTAACTAAGCCAATATCAAACAAAGCATGCCACAATATAGGAAACCGATGAAAAGGAGGCAAGAGGAGGCCGAGCACCTTTCCTCTACCTATGCACCTTTCCAAAGGGAACACGAGTGAAATAGAAAGACAATCTCAAATTAGAGAATGACAATATAGCATAATCTCAAAAGTGTGGTTTACAAGGAAAATGCCTCTCTTCTTATAGCAAGAAGGGCCTTCTATAAGTATCCACTAACTTATGGGATTAGTTTAAAACTAGCCATTCTAAGGCTTCTAAAACTTCCAATTTAGAACTTAGAACTTTAAAAAGTTTTTAACTTGGGACTTAAGATGACTTAAGATATCTTAATATATTTCGAAGCTTAAGTTTCTTAAGTCTAAGTTTTAATTCTAAGTTTAAGTTATTTTATTATTTTAGGCTTCTACCCATGGACTTACAAAACACATGCCATAGTAGAATTTTATTGGCAAATACTCATACGTGGGCTTACAAGACACATGCTACGGAGTTTTATTTCTTTTTTTATATTTTCTCTGTGTTTGCACAATTGCTAACATTATCTGCCTCCTTATTGGATTGGTGGTCCCACATCAATCGAAGCTTTTTCGTCCTGGATTTTTTGAGCTTCTTGGAGATGAGATTGTTGTTGTCGGGATTGGTAATTTTGTTGTTGATGTCCTCCATCATTTGCCAGCATAGTTTGTTAAGGAAGGGCCTAGGTTTATAGTAGTGGAGCATACCCTGGAGATGTTGGAGGATGCAAGCTACGCACAAAGCAGCTGCGTCCGAAAAGGCACCAAAAAGAGTGCATTTGTCCCATAAGCAAATGGAGACTATAACAGAACCCACATATAAGCTCATTGCAGACAATGTACCTTTGTCCTCTGGTACCAGCCCTTTTGGGATCAAAGAGAAATGATGACGGGTGGCTAGGCGGTGGGGATGGGATCCCGCGTGCAGACCGCAGGCACACACGACGCGCGACATCGTCTGAAGATCAAGGCATTCACAGATCCAGATTAAGGGGGGGTGTTGGATCTATCTCCTCTACTCTCCTAAATCCTATTTTAATCTGCCTCCATTCATGCTGCATTTTTACTCATGTTGTCGCATAGTCTGCATATTTACGTGTAAAATAAGACAAGCGAAAAACTCGACTGTTTGGATAAATACAAGTAAATTTCCACAAGCAAAAAAGGCAAAAAGTGCGACACTGTGTTTTTACACGTGATTTGTGATAGGCGAAAAAGATGAAACTGCCTTACAAAATGTTGAAGGTGCCCTAGGAAAAGTGAAGGCACCCTGTAAATCAAATCTAAGGCATTTCGTCAGAGTGTCGCATTTTTCGCATTTTCACCAACGTTCATTTCAGGAAAGGCTAACATTGCGGCCTTCTCACGCTCATCCCATGCATCTGTGCTAACAGATTTGACAACGACAGCAACCACTTATGATCTCCTATAGACAGCACATCCACTTGGTACTTTCTTCATCTGCACACCTGTAAAATTGTGTATATATTGCATACCATTTGCGTATTTAGTGGGTGTGAAAATAATAGCATCAGAAGCTTATCAGAGATAGACAAAGTAGATGTCTTGCGCATTGATTCTTTTGTATTGTCAATAACAGGTTCATTCCTTTTACAGATTGAATTAGCTTTGTAGAGCACGCGGTTTCGTCCACTATTGTCTTGTGCTCCACATCCTTATTGACATGTATATTTTGCTATACTGAATTTGATAATAGCGCTGTCTCATTTTGCGTTCAGACTTGTGTCAATATTGCTATGCTTTTCTGCATTCTGTCTGACTCTCTTATTGTTCAATCTGGTAATCTGTTCTTAGCGAATTATTATTAGTCTAGCTATTGATAACTAATATTTAGTCTGGCCCTTATTATCAATCGAGCTTAGTCTAGCTCTTCATGAATCATTCGCGACTAATAATTTGTAGAGTTGTTCACGACAAATTATTCTTCTGATGTTTTGTTGCTTAATGTTTGGCTACGTAATCAGATCGACCATGATTTCTATCACTCACGTTCTGTTTGTTTCTGATAGGCGTAGTCATGCCTAGGAAAAGAGTAATATAGCTCATTCCACATTATGTCTCCCCAATGACATACCAGCGACCTTCAGGAGGCAATGATAGGCTTAAAGCTAAACTGACTTAATTATGTAGCAAGAAATAGTGAAGGCTGAAGGTGGAATTCCTGATAGCAGGATGTAGGGTGGTTAGATTTGTTTACTTTTGTTCAATGCATCCCTCTGATCTATGTAGGAGTATTGACTGAATGGTAAAAAGCTTAGTGGGATGGTAGGTAAGTAAAGAGCTTCTGAGACCTCCATAACACCATGTCATACATTCTTACTGGGTAACTGCTCTAAGGTCCAGGGATTTCACTCTAATATCCTTTCAAGCAAAAAAATCCTTAGCATCTTTCTAACAGCAGGAACCACATCACACTCATAAACACACTATTAAGATCAAAGAGAGATAGTATATTCTCCATTTGGGAAGACATTATAGAGGACAGAAGCAGAACTCAAACCATACTTGGATGCAAAAAGAGAAGTCCTGGTAAACCAACTTGAGAACACAACACCATTTGTCATCACCCTCTATTACAAGTTCTCAAAGCAAGGAGGCTAGATCTCTCCTTTACAATGAACCAGAACTGAGCACAAAACTAATTCAGTAGGGAGGGCAACATCTATGTGTCCAAAGAAAGGCTAAGAATTTTCGTTACTAGATCAAATAATAGGCCAAGAACAGTGTTTTAGAGCATCTTCCCAACATCCTTGAGAACAAATCAAGCTCAACATACTCTTGAGAGCAGAGACTACAGTACATTCTTGAGAACAAGGAGAGATTCAAAAATAGCTGGAGACAATAACTAGGGGCTAGACCAGCAGTAACTCCTACATTCTTCAGAAAACCTAGCACATAGCCCTCAGCAGACCAAGGTTTCACAAGAGCATGACAAGAGAGAGAGGTGAAAGCCATCTAGAGGACAGATTTCTACACACGCAGAAAACTCAGCATAGTAGAAGGAAGTTGGTAGCAGGAGCTGCAACACATCTTTTGACAAACTCCAGAGCTTAGAGGGGAATGCGGGTAAGGTTGCAGTTCTTTTTCCTTGATGGTCTGAGCTGAGAATGATATCTGCCAGCCGTCTCTTGATGACTCGTGAAGATATTTGGATAAAAATTCATTGATGTTCTCCTCCACGGACTTCGGTCTTTGGAAGGCCCGGCTGACAGATATCGTATGCAATCCTCTGGATGATGTTGCTTGGCCCTGGCTGGTGGTTGCGCCTTGGCTCTGGTCTCTTGTCTCAATGGCCGCATCTGTTAGCCCTTGGTCTTGGCCTTCAGACCCTTGATCTGGTTGAAATCCCCCTACTGCCTGCTAGCTATGATCTTGGCTGGTACTAGCTTGTGTAGCGTCAAAATTAGGTGGCGGTGGAATTACCACGGGGGTGGGCTGGGCCTTCGTTTCCATGTATTTCTGGCACGCCTTGAGGGCTTGCTTGTCCTGGGCGAGCTCTTGCGTTGCACTTGCCCGATACTTATTGAACTCCGTCTGGTAGCTGTTGAGGGTTTGGCTATAAATCTGCACCTGGCGCCGTAGAAGATTCATCTCTGATTGGGAAAGTGGCCTTGTGTCCGGTGTAGATTGAGCTAACTAGACAAGCTTTTCGTCTTGTAAGGCTTTGACCTCCGTCTCCAACGCGTGTTCTTTGCTTCCAAAAGTGTGCGCTTGGATGGGGGCAAGCCACTGGGATGCTTCAGCTTGAAGCTCCTGCACCTTTGTGGAGGCCTTAGTCAGTGCTTCGGACAGGCTTTGAATATATTTGTTTAGGCCCTCCTCCTTCTGTTGTAGCTTGGCAATCTCCCGGTGCCCTGCTTGTTCGTGTTGTTGAGCCAGAATCAGCTCTTGTTGTAGCTTGGTGAGGTCTGCTCGCAGCTGTGTATTACTCGTTGCCAACTGTAGTACCCTACTTTCCAGAATAGCTTTGGCCACTACCGCATCCAGGTACGCCATCGTTAGATCCGTGAGAGTAGCTGGTACATTGGCACTGGCAGGGGCTGGTGTTGTATCGGCCTCGACGAATTGTGGAATTCCGTCGTCATTATCTTCGATCAGGTTTTCATTTGTCTTGATGCCATCTGGGGTAGTAGGGTCAGTCCGATCTGGTTATGCTACAAAAATTGTTTGTATAAATGTGTCATCAGACAACAGTTGGATGCCCTCGACAACCTTTATTGGTGAAGCGGGTGGGGTGTAAGTGTGGAAATAGGGGTGATGACAGTTTGTCCGAATACGAGGATGGGAGGAACAGTGGGGAACTAAAGGGTGGTGTGGAGTATGGAAGAAGATGAGGATGGAGCAGAAAGTGTCTGGCGTGGGGGAGAAAAATTGATAACTTGCATCCATGCCAGAATGTCGGGGGACAGTTGCGAATCAGAAGAATTGAATGTGAGAGGAGCAACGGTGTGGCAGGAGTGATGGAGGATGCGATGGTGATGGATGGAGCAGTGGACACTGGAAGAGAAGTAGGAGTGGTATCAACAGAAGAAACGGGGATGGAGACAGAAACAGATGTGGATGGAACAGGAAGAGAGGTAGCGGCAACATAAATTGGAGTTCGGGGTTGCACATAAGAAGAAGTGGCGGTGGTTGATGGAGTGGTTAGTGCGGCAGTGGACACACGTCTTTGGGTAACAGGTGGAGATGTGGATGTAGAGGTAGCGCCACACATTCGTTTGCTGGCCGTTGTGTTAATGACTACAAGTTGAGAGGAGGTGGATGCTTGAGATGGTGGATAAAGGTTAGTATGTGACACAAGGGTAGACAGGAGGGATGAGCATTGGAAACCGTGCACTTTTGTCTCGAGAAGTATGCAGGCAAAGTTACACAACAGGGGGCCTACTGCGATTCGCTCACGATTGTTGGATTTGATGGAGTTTGTTAGTTCTCGAATAAGGAAGCTATGCCAGTCGTATGGCACAACGGAGGGGTTAAGGTATTCCAAAAAGGATTTCACTATCTGACTCAGCAGCGTAGACTAGATTCTGTCCTTGCGAAATGTTGAAATAACCAGAAAGTTATTCAACAGATGCGCAGCCGTCTGAATGACGGGTTCCGTGATAGCTTCTATCAGGTAACCATTGTTAGTCTAGATGGGAATTTTTGGTGTGATTTGGGTGATGAATGGTTTGATCAGAGCTTCGGCGTGGCGATGAGAGATGGGTTGACGATCATCGGACATAATGCCAACGGTGACCATCGAGTCGACGTTAATCCTGACCTTGTATGTGGTACCTTGGTATAGGAAGTGGAAACGAGCCTTGTCCTTGTCCCAGGTGGCGTAAGCGTGAAGGGCGAGGCCCATGTTAATCTCAGAATGGAAGAGCGCTGAGTAAAAACCCATTGCTTCAAGGAGTGGGCCGGCTGTCTGCAGCCATGGTTGGATCAGAGTGTCAGAGGGTAGAGGCCAAATCTGCGTGGCCTCGGGGATGTCACGCTGGATCACCTGTTTGGCACCAGAGTCTTCAGAGGATGAGGAGTCCATGTTAGCAATGATGATTAGTGGTCGAAAAAGTTGGAAAAGTAGAAAAAACGGTGGAAAATGGAAAAAGATGTGGAAACACTAGAAAACTGAAAATAATGAGTGTTGGATGACAATGATTGTAGTTCAAAGCACATATCAGTGTTTAATATGAGCAGATGACAGCTAGTAGGAAGTTTGGTTGAAAACAGAAAACTTGGTATTTTCAGTGGAAATTTTGGTAGAGCTTCGCTAGCAAAGGTGACAAATGACTCGAATTTAGAGTGCGTATTAGGTGAAACCCACTTTACCTTGTTCAGTTCTACCCAAATTTTGGCAGACACCTTCTTCACAAAATTTGGATTTAGCTTGATTTGGCTTGATCTCCTTAGATCTAGCGGTGATGGCTGAGCAGATTAGCTTTTTGTAACATGCCACCTCCAATCTGGATCTGTCTTATTGTGGTGGCCAATACTCGTGCAACCGGCTACCGTTGATGGGTGTGTCGAATGGTGTCCCATCTAGCTTTCTTAAGTTCACGGCCCCATGATTAAGAATTTCCTTGATCCTATAAGGACCTTCGCCCATGAATTTTAACTTCTCTTTGATCGCCTTGGTTTTATACATCAGGACCAAATCTCCTGAACAAAGATCCTTCTTTTGTAATCTGCGATCATGCCAAGCTTTTCATTTTTGCTTTTTAGCTACCAGTGCATGCACAACTAGTAAGCATGTTTCACAGAGTTTATGCAGAGCTTCGTGGCGTAGCTGTAGAGATTTTGACTCATTAAGACGTTGCGTGGTGGCAATCCTTAATGAAGGAGCTAAAAACTCTACTGGCATGACAACATCCTGACCACATACCAATTGGAAGAGTGTTTGATCAGTGCTCCCTTTATATGCTATCCTGAATGCCCACAGTGCAGCATGCAACTTGTGTTCACAATCTGATATGCTAGCTTCAACTATTTTCATGAGCACGCTACACAGGATCTTATTGGATGATTCTGCTTGCCCATTACCACAAGGATAATAAGACGTACTGGTTTTGTGGATCACGAAGAATTCCTCCAACAGGACTTTGATGGTCTCGTTGATGAAATGGCTTCCGCGATCACTGACTAGTTCCACCGGGCATCCGAAGCGCACAATAATATTTTCATAAAGGAACTTGGTAGTGGTCCTAGCATCAGCTACTCTTACTGCCTTGGTTTCGACCCATTTGGTGAGGTAGTCTGTGGCTACGATTATGTATCGAACCTGGGAAATCCTTGTTGCAGGGTGAATTGGACCAATATAATCCAATCTCCTGTTTTCGAATGGTGCTTGGGCTAAGACTGGGTGCAGTAGATCATAGTTCAATCTCGTTGGTCTTCTTGCCCTTTGGCACACATCGCACTTTTTCAAGTATTCCTCCGTGTCTTTATGAATCGTTGGCCACCAACATCCTGATTGTGGGATCTTGCGAACTGTAATATCATATGCAAAATGACCTCCAACCATGCCTTCATGTGAAAGTGAAATAATCTGGGTGGTCTCATGAGGAAGAATACACCACCGAAGAATTCCGTCTGGACCTCTTCGGTACAACTGGCCAACAATCAGCTGATAAGGTCTAGCCTTCAAGATCAATTTCCGTTGTTCCGCCTTTGGTAGTGATTTGTCTGGTTGGCCCCGCATTAGATATTCAACAATGTCCGTAGCCCATTCTGGTACTGTATCCACGTAAAATAAGGCAACATCTGCTAGCTCATCGTCCTTCCCTTGATTTGTGACACATGATCTGCCATGTAGTGTTGTTTTTCCTTGTGAACTACTATCCGAAAATCAAATTCCAACAACAAAAGGAGCCATCTGGTGAGTCTCCCGGTGTTGCAAGTTTTATTGACGAGATATAGCAAGGGTTGATGGTCCGTATAAAAAACAAAATGTGTGGCCATCAAATAGTGTCAAAACTTCTTAACCGCATTGATGATTGCCAGTGCTTCCCGCTCTATGATTGAATAATTCATTTTGGTATCACTGAGCTGTCGGCTTGCAAATCGGATTGGAAAATCCTTTTTGTGTTCACCTGGCTGGGTTAAGACTACTCCAACTGCATACTTCGATGCGTCCGTATGCACGTGGAACTCAATGGACCAATTGGGTGGTCGCAAGATTGGTGCTGAGACCAATGCCTCCTTAATCTTCTGAAAATCCTTTAGGGCTTTCTCATTCCAATGTGGATCCGTTGTGAGCTTGTAAATTGGTCTGTCTAACTCCGCAAAATCAAGAATGAAGATCCTATAATAGTTAGCATGACTCATGAAAATGTAGACCTCGCGGATCGTCCCCAGTGGTGGTAGATCAATAATGATCCTGATCTTTGAGAGATATGTCACAATCCCATGTCTTGACACTATATGGCCGAGTATCAAGCCATGTGTCATCCAGAATTGACATTTTTCTGGATTCAGAGAGATATGGTATTTGCGGCATTTTTGTAGCACCTTCTCCAATTTGGATAAGTGTTCTGAATCTGGTCCATGCACGCACAGATCGTCCAAGAAAATCTCCAAATTTTTTTGCAAATAATCTCTGAATGCCGTCTGCATGACTCGTTGAAAGTGCTTGGGACATTGAAAAGTCTGAATGGCATCACTTTATAGACATAAGTTCCCCATTTCGTGGCGAATGTTGTCTTGTGCTGGTCCTGGGGGACTATTTTCACCTGGTTGTAGCCGCTGAAGCCATCCAGAAAACTGTAGGCTTCGTTGCCAGCTACTCTATTGAGGACACTTTCTGTAAATGGTAAAGAGAAATAGTCCTTTTTGGTGACTGCATTAAGCGCCTTCAGATTCACACAGATCCGCATTTTGCCATTCTTCTTGGGTACTATAACTATCGGTGATACCCATTCCGTGTGCTCGATTTCGTAAATGAAATTTGCATCCATAAGCTTCTGCAACTCTTGCTTGATCAGTTCTGTATAATTCGGGTTGCAGCGGTAGTAACGGCGTACTTTGGGGACTGCTCCGTCCACCAAAGGTATGGTGTGTTGGACTATTGTTGGCGGAATGCCCTTTAGATCACTATAGCTCCAAGCAAAACAGTCTTTATATTCCACCAACAAGGATCGTAGTCTCTTGAACTGTGTGGGTGTTAACTGCTCTCCCACATGCACTATCCTTTCTTCTTCTCTTGGTTCCACAAGATTCATCGGCTGTGTTCGCGCAGGTCCCTCAAAGACATGTTTCCCTGGTGCCTGACTTTGATCAGGTTCTCGTTGGGCTTACGACATCATGATTACCACATCGTCCAATGTATAATTCTTGAAAGTATCATGCATCTCGTGAACTGGAGCTCGTCAAGATTCCTCTTTTAGCATATTGATCTCGTCCCGACTAGTCATTTTTTTATTTTTTGTCACCTGTGTAGAAGATGACGCTGTATCCGAGTCCAACTTGATTGACTTCAAGGAATCCAACACCTTTTTTTTTGCTCTTTTTTGTCATTTTGGTGGGTTCATCCTTGTTGTCTTTCTTCGGGACTGCTGTGACATTCGCCTCATGGTTGCGAATATCAACATCTACTGTAGCTATTGCCTCTTCGGGTAGGTTACTCCATCAGATCACCTGGTTGTAGCGTTGCTTCAACTGATTCTTCTTATTTGCAGGTGCCTTGGGTGGTTCGATCCTTGAGACTTTCGCCATTGCAGACCTTTGTGGTGGTTGAGCTAGTACCCTCTTGGTTCCGTAACGATCTGGGTCCATGTGGTGTAGGACTTGTTAATCAGTCAGCTCAATCTCCTTATTATAAGTTAGAGCATTTCGCCAAGGGACTAGATCATCGTCCACTGAGTTCTCAATTGGCTCCGCTAACAGCCATGCTACATTTATTATATTCACTCCAAATGTGATTGGTGTGTCCATAGTGTAACATTTGGGTAAAGATGTACTCGGTTTTGGATCTGATTCATATTGACATGTCTGGCAGTCAATAGCTACTAATGCATCCGTCCATCTCATGACATCCATCTCTGAATGATAGTGACCTCCCTTGGCTGGCCTTGGGCGATAAATGGACAATTATTGAAACAGTGTCCATAACCACAATCCCGACAGGAGGTTGTATATTGTCCCTTGTAGGGACATTCTGCAATTCTGTGTCCCTCGCCGCATCCGTAATTTTTTCCACCTTGATGTTGACTTTGAGCTGCATAGGCCGAAACATATTCATTTATGGCAGGATCCATAAATGGTTCATCTGGTCTGTACCACTGCTGTTGCTCGGGTTGAGGTGGCATTTGTATTTTTTGTTCCGCTGTCGTCAGGTTTACATGGGCCACTTGTTGATTGGCTGGCCCTGGTGGAGCAGGTAAGGCCATGCATTGTGGTTGATTGGGTGCGCCGTACCTTGGTGCTACGTTAGGTGCCCCTTGATGATAAGGATAAGAAGTCTGATAAGGACTTCTCTTCTGTTGAACAACCTTGGAATTAAAAGGGCAAAATGTCGTATCGTGCGATGTTGCATTGCACAGATGGCAGAATCTATGTGTCAGTCTCAGATTTTGCTTTAGGACTGGACACTCGTTTACTGTATGGTTTTGTGTGCATACTGAACACCATACATTTTTTCGTCGAGGATACTGTAGCTGGTTTGGTTCCGGTTGATGTGGAGTTACTGCTACAGTTTCCTATAAGGCCTTCAGTTTCTGGTCAAACTACGCTGTAAGTTGCTCCATCTGCTGTTTGTGTAATTTTGTCATTTTCTCCAACAACAGTTTTGTGGATAGAGTGGATGCGTTTCATGATGATGATGCGATCGAGGGAGTAGGAGTGTGGGTGGAAAGATATTCGTCGTCAGATCCCTCATCCTCTTCCTTGATGGCATCTTCCATAGCTTCTTGCAGAGTAGCGTACTGCTCCCGTCGTTTCAATTCTCTTCTGATGCTTCGTGGTAATCCGGCTAGGAACCACATGATCATCGCATGATCGGGAGTCAGGACTGCACTACACTCGGATCGTAGATGTTTAATCCGTTCAATATAGTCCCAGACCCTTTCTCGTTTTTCCATATTGACTTTGCTCAGTAGGAGAAACAGGTCTTCCAAGAACTTCCTTGGCTTAAAGCGCATAATGAGAGCTGCTTTAACCGCTTCCCAGGTGCATTTCTCTTCCTCTGACAGGTTGAAAAACCAATCTTGAGCCACTGCAAGTAAGGACATAGGGAATAGCACCAGCTTCTCTGTAGGTGTCGGTTCGCCGTAGATTTCACAAGCTTGCTCGTAGATCTGGAGGAATCGGATGGGATCTGATGATCCATCGTATTTTGGTATCTCCATCCGTGGTGCTCTCCAAACTGCATGCAAGGGTGCGACAGGTACGGGTTGGCCCATTGGATCCATTGGTGCTGATTCTGGTTCTGTCTCTTGTTGCACAACTGCTAATCTGAGAAGGTGTGGTGTCTGATTTGCTATCCTTCGTGCTATTGATCGTCCCGATCTCAGATTCATCTAATGGTGGGTTCCAAAGTAATTGGATCTTGCTTATACAGTAAGATGCAGTCTGGATATTCAAGGATCTGATCGATCTGATCGGCCAGAATGAATTTTAGGCCTTTTACGGTGGTTTTTCCTTGATAACTTTTTACTCCTTGCACTGATTGACCGGATATTTTTACAGTACTGGATTTGATGCAAATCTTTTCACTGATTTGGTTTGCGAGGGTTATCTTGTGCGAGGGTTGGCTGTGCGAGGATTTTTTAGCTATTTTTGCAGGTAAAAAACTTGATATCTTTTAGATCTATAGGAAGTAACTCTCGCAAGCTTCACAGTAGCTGGATCTGGGTCAGATCTCACTATAGAATTCTCTGCGAGAGTTAACTCTCGCAAGAAGTAAAAATTTCACTGTCTGCGAGGGTTCAAAATCACTTTTTGTGCTTGATCTTCACTAGATCTTCATACTAACTCTTGCAAGCTTTATCACTGATATAATTTGACATTTTGAATCAATTGAGAGGGTCTGCTAGAGTTCTTACTGGAAGGATTTGCTGGATCTTCACCTTTTAGTGATTTTTTAGTACTTAAATCCAATTTTCTGCTCACTGGAATCAAACTAACTCTCGCAAGCCCTTCTATGTCCCGGTCTCACTACGATGGAACTTCAGAATCCTCTGCGAGAGTTCTTGACCATTGGAACGGAAAATTTCACTGTCTACGAGAGTTCATTGGTACTTTCCCGTCTTTTTTTCACTGGGAACTCTCGCACAGGCACTTAATCATTAAACTAACTCTCGCAAGCTTCTCTGTGTCCTGGTCTCACTGAGATGGAACTTTAGAGGGCTCTACGAGAGTTCTTATGAAGATTTGAATTTTTTTGGATTTTTTCAAGGGTTTTTTCAAGTTTTTATGACTTTTCTCTGATTTTTACAATCTGCTTGGAACTCGCAGGCTTCTGTGCAGGTCTGGGACAGTACCTTGGAACTGCTACCAATCATGCAAGGGTTAATTCCCACTGATTTTGGAGATATAAAAATTTGATGAGTTTTTTTGGCTCTGTTTCCCTCCAAAATGCAGATTGGTGTGTTCTTTGAGTTTTTTGAATGATTGGTTTGGGTTTCAAGCCCTTAGAGATTTTTCAGGGCCTCCTCTACCCTCTCACACCTCCTCCGCTAGCTGTGAACAGTCCAAATACAAGAAAATACAGAAAACTAACTCTAAACTCCCAAAAATCTACCTAAACTACTCTAAAAAACAAGAAAATAGTTAAAATGCAACTAAACTAGTTAGTGGAAACCTATCCTCGACAACAGCGCCACTGTGGGCTCGAAGATCTCTCGTAGTATAGCCCTTCCGCCTGTCAACAAAGGTTAGATCATTGGATAGGTGCCTAACTATGCATAGATGCTACTTTTAGTTAATTTCCTACTTTCTCCCTTAACTCTACTCACCACTATACTACTCCTCTTTAACTCTACTCCTCTACACCTACATTCATCATAGTTTTGGTTGAAGAGAAGGAATGGAGAAGAAGAGATTGAGAAGGGAAGAGAAAGAGAGACATAGAGAGTGAGGGTGGAGGTTAGCTCAAATGCTCCTTATGCTTGCTAATGGAAAAACATTCACTATGGCAAACAATAAACATGGAAATAGAAAGCAATGGAAAACACAATCAAGAGCAATAGCAAGTAGTGAATATCAAATGAGGATGTTTCTCTTCCAAAAATGGTAGAGCTTCCTCCTTCTCATTAAGCATGGAAATAGTGTACAAATGGTGTCTTTTTATAAAATGGGGAAGGCCCTTGCCCCTCAATCTTATTGGCTAACATTCACAATGATCCTATCCATTCATCTTGGACCCAACTTGATCACAAAAAGTACATTAGAAATCACAAGATTCATGTGAGTCCCAATTTGGACCCAACTCTAAAAAGTGATCTCTAAGTTTAAAAATGACATTGGGCCTCTAGTTTTATTTTAATTACAAGGCCCAAGTCAGGTTTATTTTATTTACAACTTCAATTGCATGTTCATTGGGCCATGGACTTATACACGTAGGATGCCATGCCCTCGCAACACATTTTATTGGAGGATTTTATTTATTTACACTTTGTTGGAAATACCCCCAACACTGTTGTTTCTTACTTTCCGCCTCCAACCTTGCTTTTTCTTTTTGAAGATCTGCCGTGGCTCCATCGTTAAATTGTCTCATGGTTTATTGACTCCCTAAGGTGCCGAATAGGTTGTACAAGAGCTCATTCACCAACCAAACTGCTTTTTGGGCCATGAGGAATAATTGCTCCCAAGGGCCAATGTTAGGGAGTGTGCATGTATAGTTAGGATATGGCATGGGAT
This sequence comes from Diphasiastrum complanatum, assembly GCA_029204225.1. Lineage (NCBI taxonomy): Eukaryota > Viridiplantae > Streptophyta > Lycopodiopsida > Lycopodiales > Lycopodiaceae > Diphasiastrum > Diphasiastrum complanatum. The sequence continues at coordinate 6,350,428 of CM055114.1, forward strand.
TGAATGGAAGAAAATCTAGAATGGGGGGAGATGTTGGAGCGTGAGAAAATGTAGGGAGAAGTAATTGTGGGATGATAGGAGGTCATTGTGGAATGATAGGAGGTGATTGTGGTATGATCGGAGGTGAATGAATGCATGTGGAGTGGATTAGTGGTGATGGTGGTGGATGTGGTTTGTGTTGTAATGCAAACTCATCTACATTGACCGCTGAGTCAAGTAGGGTGGAAAAATGTACAAGTGAGGGCTTTCTGGGGATTATGGAGTCCAAACTTGTGTTAAGTGTGAATGAGGGGGTGGAGGTGGTAGTAAATGGTGGGAGTAGTGGTGGAAGGGGAGTGGTGTTAGTAGGTAATGATACCGGAATGGTGAAAGTGATCTAAGTGGACAGAATCATGCTTACTGAACCAGAACCAGAAGCGTCAGCATCAAAAGAGCCAGCTGCTGTAGCTACCGCTTGTCTTCGTTGGTGGGCTTGTTGGAGTAGAGCCTCCTGCTACGCTAGAATCTCCTTTAAGACTTGAGAGGATTTCAAGCTCCCTCTCAGATTCAACATGCTCTGCTCCTATATCACTAGATAAGATAAAGGGGAGATGGTGTCATCGGTGCTCACTGCCTTACCCTTCTGCTTCTTCATGGGAGGTGCTGGTAAGATAGGTTTTGTTGATACCTATGGGGTGGCCTGCTGCATACTAAAAAAAGGGGTGGGCGAATTCTATCTAGTGTGGTTGTGAAACAAAATTTTGAAAAAAAAATGATTTTTGTGGTTGCATAGAAAAAGACTAATTGTATGTCTGATCTGATGATATCTTGATGTTCTAGAACAAGAAAACGCACCCAAAAATATTGTTTGAAATGGCAAGCAGGTAGTAAATAGAATTAAAGAACAAAATTCAGAAAATAAAGCAACTAATACATATCAAGATAAAAATAGGGCTCATTGTACTTTTTAAGTCTACTCCCATTTACCATAGTGTCTGAAAGATCGCCTTGTAGGATTTGGAGTTGTACTTATCCAGAGGCAAATGTCTTTTGAATGACATAAGGTCCTTTGCCAAAAAACTTGAGTTTTTCTTTGTAGGCTTTGGCTTGGTATAGCAGGACCTTATCTCCGACCTGGAACTCTTTGAGTTTTAAAGATCGATCATGCCATGTCTTTTGTCGACGTTTGTGGACTTGTTGAGCATGGATGCTGATCCGACGTGTTTCATACAATTGTTCCAGATGAAATAATCTGTTTGCTAGGATTTGTCGATTATCTAGCTCAAGATTATAGGCTACTCGAAGGGATGGAATATGGAATTCTACATGCATAATGGCTTCTTGACCATATACTAGTTGGAAAGGGGTTAAGCCTGTGGCTCGCTTCGGGGTAGTGCGGTAGGCCCATAGAGTAGCATGAAGTTTTAGTTCCCAATCGGATCGGCTGGACTCTGTTAGAAATAAATGACTATGCTAAAGTTAATCCATAGCTTTCTGTTAGTGTGATGGCAAATCAACATCTCAAGGTTGAATTTGTCCAGGATGGATGCCTAGTGAAGGATATGGACCACAACAATAAGGTGGTAGCAAAAGGTTATCGGGATAGTAACTGTGGCCTTTATAAGTTGGATGCTGCAAAACCAGGTGAATATGGTTTGGCTACCTCAACAACATCACAATCTGAGTTGTGGCACAGGAGACTTGGTCACTTAAACTATGGGAGCATAAGATTGATGGCGAAACTGAAGATGGTAATAGTATTACCAGCACTACAGGATGATCATCATGCCATATGTGAAGGATGTCTTATGGGAAAGCAACATAGAGAGACATTCAAGAAAGGTGGAGCTGCAAGAACTAAGAAACCGCTGAAACTTATTCACAGCGACCTGTGCGGCCCAATGAAGATCATGTCGATGGAGAAAGCCTATTATTTTATGACTTTCATAGATGATTACTCTAGGAGGACATGGATTTATTTCTTGAAGAAGAAATCTGATGCTATTGCTCACTTCAAGAGTTTAAGGCTTTAGTAGAGAACCAACTGGATGCACGCATCAAAGTGCTAAGATTAGATAGAGGGGGCGAATACAAATCTGATAATTTTGAGGACTTTTGTAAGGAACATGGCATCAGAAGGCAATTCACACAATCACACACGTCACATAGTAATGGTGTAGCTGAAAGAAAAAACAAGACTATTATGGAAGGTGCACACTCCATGATGAAGCAAATGGCTTAACCAATTCACTTTGGTCGGAAGTGTGTAGTGCGACAACGTTCTTGCAAAATAGGAGTCCTACAGTTGCGGTTTCAAATGTGACTCTCGAAGATGCATTTACAAGAATAAAGCCAAAAGTTGACAAGTTTCGTGTCATTGGATGTAGGGCCTATGTACATGTGCCAAAGGAGGAGCAAAGCAAACTTGATGCCAAAGCAACCAAGTGTATCTTTGTCAGTTATGATGAGAGGACAAAGGCGTACAAGTGTCTTGATCCTGTAATGAACAAGATTCACATAAGCAAAGACGTAATCTTTGATGAGGCGCATAAGTATGAAGATGAAGACCATGCAGGTGATGAAAGCATCAAGAGACTTCCCACAATCTTGGAAGAAGAAGATGAGGAAGACGCTCCACAGGATGATGCACATGAAGATGAAGGTCGAGAGGGTGAGTATGAGAAGACACCACCTATCCAAGAGCCTAGGGGAAGGTATTTGTCGATAGGAGCAACAAAGGAGAAACCGGTTGTGTAATACATCCTAACACCACAGTAGGGCAAACATTCCTGATCCACCCAACCTTGCCTACTCCCTAATATAGAGTAAGCCCCTCCTAGCCCAGTGTGAGGACTGGTAGCATGCTACTGCCAAGTGTCAGCCACGTGGCACTGACGTGGCCGACTGCACATCGGGACCCAATTGGGGGCCCTATCCTGCTGACAGGGTCCCTAGGCTGTGTTAGGCCCGCCATGGCTATGGACCGTGCTGGGGCACACTACTCACACTGTCTTGCCCTGTTGGTCATGTACACTGGACACGACCCTGACTCTGGTATCTGACCTATCTGTGTTCCCTAGGGTTCGGCACTGGTTACGAGCTCGTAACACTCCCTCCCCCTTAAGAACCGTCTTGGTCCTCTAAGACAAAGTCTGGAAAAATCTTGCGAAGGACGCTGTCTCTTTCCCAAGTGGCATTCTCAACAGGCTGATCATTCCACTTAACCAGATATTCTCGGTATAGAGTATGACGAGTCTGCGTCTCTCTACTATCAAGAATTTCCTCTGGTTCATGTGGAGGTTGTTGAGGATCCAATGGGAGAACTAGAACACTGTCCCCTATCAGATTATCTGATCTAGTTAAGGCTTTTCGTAACTGACTTACATGAAAGACTGGAAAAACCTTACTGCTGTGTGAGAGTTCTAGTTCATAGGTGACCTCGTCTAGTCTCCTACTGATGGTAAAGGGACCACAATACCTTGGAGACAACTTAGCACACACTCCTGATTTGAGAGTTTTAGAGTCAACTGGGACTCTCAAGTAGACTTTCTCACCAGTGGAGAACTGCACATCCCGTCTGTGTGGATCTGCATAATGCCTGGCTCGATCCTGGGATTGTCTAATGCTACGCTTAGCATGTTCTATCATCTAGTTTAGGTCTTCTAAAAAGTTTCTGGCTGCTTCAACTTTTTCTTGTTTAAACCCTACAGCTGTGGGTGAGTGTGGCTGAAAACCGTACATCAGCATAAATGGGCTGTATCCCGTAGCTGAATGTTTGGTACTGTTGTAAGCAAACTCTAATATCGAGAGATACTCCTCCCAATTAGTCTGCCTCTTGCTGATGTATGCACGAAGCATATCCTCCAGCACTTGATTTACCCTTTCTGTTTGACCGTCCGTCTGTGGATGGTCGGTGGTACTCATATTAAGTTTAGTATGGAGATGATGGAATACTGCCCTCCAAAAATTTCCAGTAAACTTACTGTCCCGGTCGCTGACTATGCCGGAAGGTAGACCGTACAATTTAAATAGTCCGTCTACAAACAACCTCGCTAACTCTGGAGCTCTAACGGTTGTTTTGGTCGGAATAAAATGAGCCATTTTGGTCAGACGGTCAACTGTGACCCATATAGCGTCATTACCCTTTTGGGTTTTAGGCAGGCCTACTATAAAATCCATGGAGATACTCTCCCATTTACCAGCTGGTATTTCTAAGGGATGCAACAACCCTCCTGCCTTTAAACGCTCTGCTTTATTTACTTGACATTTCTGGCAACTGGTTACATACTGGTGGACGTCCTTTTTCATACTGGGCCAGAAAAATTGCCTGCGAAGAAGCTCATAGGTCTTCTGTATGCCTGGGTGTCCCGCGCTAGGACTGTCATGACATTCATATAGGACCTGCTGCCTATAATCCTCTGAATTGGGGACACATACTCTATCTCTATAGAGCAAGTACTCATCCTGAATGGAATGTTGTTTTCATTTGAATCCTTGAGTCAACTGACCCTCAACCACAGGGGTTTGCTTGGGTAATACAGGCTCAGAATCCTCAACGTCATCTGACGACGTATACTCAGACTCATCATCATCCTCAACGGAAGCTGTCGTATTCTTGGATGAACTGGCACCAGCCCCGGGAACTGGTTCTGGAGTCTGTAACTGTCTGTTCTGGACTGAGTTCCAGATAATAGAGAAGAATGCATCATGCTGGCATTTCCCTCTCAAGGACTCGAGTAACTCATTACGAATCTGAGTAAAACTCAGCTCGTTTATCATAGGCATTCTGCTAAGGGCATCTGCTACCGTATTGAATTTTCCACGTCTATATCTGATAGACATGTCAAACTCTTGCATCAACTCTGCCCAACGAGCTTTCCGACCTCTAAGCTCAGGTTGATTGCAAAGGTATCTGAGACTCTCATGGTCTGTCAGGACCTCAAAGTTGGCACCATACAAATAATGCCTCCAAGTCTTAAGGGTATGGACTATAGAAAAGAGTTCCTTTTCATAGGCACTGTACCTAGTCTGAACTGGCTCGAGTTTTTTACTCTCGAACGCAACTGGTCGTCCACCCTGAGTTAGTACAGCACCTACTGCAAAGTCGCTAGCATCTGTTTCGACCACAAATGGCTGATTGGGGTCGACGACTTTTAAGACTGGTGCTGTAGCTAAGGCTGTTTTGAGAGCATCAAAGCTCTCCTGTTGTGCGGACTCCCAAATGAACTCCTTTCCCTTCCCCTTAAGAAGATTTGTCATAGGGACTGCTATCTGAGCATATTCCTTGACAAATCGTCTGTAATATCCCGCCAGACCAAGAAAGATTTGAAGTTCCAAAATATTCTGAGGTCTCAGCCAACTGAGTATGGCTTTAACCTTATTTGGGTCCATCTTAATCCCATCTGAAGAGATAATGTGACCCAAATATGCTACTTCTTCAACGAAGAATTCACACTTGGATTGTTTAGCATAAAGCTTATGTTTTCTGAACAGTCGAAACACCTTTCTGAGGTGTTTTAGATGCTCCTTCCTCGTTTTGCTGTAGACGAGGATGTCATCTAAAAATACGACTACAAACTTACCCAAGTATGGTCTGAGGACACTGTTCATCAAGGTCATAAAGGTAGCTGGAGCATTTGTGAGCCCAAATGGCATCACCTTAAACTCATAATGACCGTGACGAGTCCTAAAAGCTGTTTTCGAGACATCTTCCGATTTTATACGAACTTGATGATATCCCGATCTGAGGTCTATTTTGCTGAAAAACTTAGCCCCGTCGAGTTGATCAAACAACTCGTCTGCCCGAGGCATAGGGTATTTATTCTTAATTGTGACTTTATTGAGGGCTCTGTAATCTACGCAAAGACGCATAGACCCCTCCTTCTTTTTCACCAATAGGACTGGTGAGGCCCATGGTGAACTACTCGTCTGAATTTGGCCTTTCCCAAGATAGTCTGTTAACTGCCTAGTTATTTCTTCATCCTCTGTTCGGCTGACCCGATACGGAGGTTTAGAAACAGGTGCTGTACCTGGTACTAGGTTTATTACATGATCTACCTCTCTGCTAGGTGGTAAACCATGTGGCAAATCTTCAGGAAAAACATCTTTAATTTTAGACAATAAAGTTTCTAATTTACTGATTTTCTGCTGAATAGAACTGGAAATAGAAACTTCAGGAATAAACTGAAAGTCACATAAGAATACCTGATGGTCTTTGTCTCCGATTAGCTGACAGAGCTCTGAACTGCAGACCATAGGGCTGTTGGAAACATCATGCTCCCCATGCAACTGGATCTCTCGGCCTTTGTGCTGAAAGCTGAGGGTGTTCTCCTGATAGTTTCTGTGGAGGGAAGGTCCTAAACTGTAGAGCCAGTCTCTCCCGAGAACAATGTCTGTTCGATCCAGATGCATTATCTGAAAGTTTATTTCATCTTGGTACCCCTGAATACCAAGATTTAACTTACTTACCATAGTTTCCCATATTTTTTTTATCTTCACCCTTAGCTAATGAAACTATGTACCTATGCTGACTAGGTACTTTTGGTAGTTTAAGCTTTTTAACCAGGGTGTGGTTGATGAAATTATGGGTTGCCCCATCATCAACCATGACTCTTACTAACTGGTTACCAACTTTCCCATGCATACGTACTAGGTCATGCGGCCCAAAGCTGAAGGGTCTCGCTAGCATTGCAGAGGTCAGCTGGCAACAGTGTTCATGATCTTCATGATACACTTTGATCTCGGAAGCTGTCGAGTCACTGGGGAAACATACAGTCTGAACAAGATGAACTTGTTTTTTATCTTTCTTATCTTTTTTAGTGAAAGGCCCCTTGGGACACTGTCTGACTGTGTGTCCCTTGCCCATACACACAAAGCACAAACGTTCTTGTTTGGCTTTCTCAAAATCATCTGGTTTTAAGGGCTGTATGAGTGAAGGGCGTTCCTGAGGAGCTTCACCTTTAAATTTATCTTCTTTCTTTCTTTTTAAAAATTTCTTTTTAAATTGAAAGTCTTTCTGAGGAAGCTGCTCAGAAAGTGGTTGATGTCTCGCTCTCTTCCTACCCACTGAATCATCATAGATTTGAGCATATCTGAGAGCTTGCTCAAGGGTAGTAGGCGAGTTTCTTTGGACCTCTACTTTATATTCATCTTTGAGGCCACGGACAAATCCCCTGATTTTCTGATAGTCATCCATATTTTTAATCTTTAAAATTGCTTCTCGATACTGCGAGATATATTGGATGAGGGATTTATCCATTACTGTTCTTTCCCAGGCTTCCCAGGCTCTATCCAGTTCATTCTCTGGTAGAAATTCTCTTAGGAAAGCTTCTTCAAAAGCTTTCCATGACCGGGGAGTCTGCCCAGTCTCCTGGAGATTTAACCACCACTTATAGGCCATGGGCCCTAAGGAAAGACTGGCCTCAATAGCTTGCAAATGGTCAGGGTTCTGTTTAAGAGCATGAATGTTCTTCCATTTGCTGAGGAAGGTTTGTAGAATATCTGCATTTCTATCCTTCTCTTCCCCATTAAAAGTAGGAGGCTTTAAATCTTTAAAAACACTAGGGTGAGACCGTAAGGTCTCACCCGAAACTGATGGAAGTGGAGAAGGGGATAACTGAGAAGTGGAGGGAAGGCTTCCTTTCGCGGAACTCAAAATCAAGTTTTTGAGTTCAGCGAACGAGTCGTCCACACTGGACTTGAAATTGGCTAATGCCAACTTCAGTTCATCCACTTCTGTTACCAATTGGAGGAACTGCTCCTTGGTAACCAGTTCGTCGAGTTCTTCGGCGAACTGTTCCTGTTCTTCTACTTCCATGGGTTCCTTCCCTTTTCTGTAAGCCAAGGCTTCTGTTTCAAGTTCGTCGAAGCCTCTCTCCGGGGGTTGATCAGGTCCCTGAGGAGTGGTCATCTTTGGAACTGAAAGAGAGTTACCTTAACTTCTGAAGGAAAAAAAAAGTCTAAAAGACTAATTTACAACTGTACAAGGGAAAGGAAACTTAGCTCTTTCTGAGAACTGTACTTCCACAGAGAGAATACAGAAAAGCCCTTCTCAGTTTCTTTCTCAATCTGATTTGAGGTTGGAAAATGTGCAACAAGATCTGAAACTTTTGCTATCCCCCCTCGCTGGTCTGACAGCATCTCAATTTGTCCACAAAATGGCAAATCTGAAGTCCAAAAACCCTTCTGAATTCTGAAATTTCAGAAGTCTCCTACTCGCTGATCTGGTAGGAATCCTCTTGCTCCAAATCTCTGACGTTGGGGCCCAAAAACTTGTCGAAAAACCAGATTTTCAGAAGCACTGGCAGCGCTGGCCCTGCTCCTCTTTTTTGGTTTCAAACTCGCTGAAAACCAGTAAATTTTTTCCTGGAAATCAGATGCAGGCCTCTGGCTGTACAGCGATGGAGGTGCTGGCTTCTTCCTTCTCTAATTTCGCTGGGAAAACTACGAAGAATCCTCTGAACTCAGTGAGAAACAGCTGTTTTTTCAGCGAGTTACCTACACTTGGAATCTGACTCCTTGCTACTGTGATTTCTCAGTGGAAATCAAAAGTTTGAAGGCTGCTCCTACAGCGATCCTCCTCCTCTATTCCTCTCTGAGAATCTGAGAAACACTTCCTATCTTCTGATAGCTTTCTCTACTGCTATTCCTAACTCCCTAGGATGGAGATGGCTCTGATACCAGTGTAATACATCCTAACACCACAGTAGGGCAAACACTCCTGATCCACCCAACCTTGCCTACTCCCTGATATAGAGTAAGCCCCTCCTAGCCCAGTGTGAGGACTGGTAGCATGCTACTGCCAAGTGTCGGCCACGTGGCACTGACGTGGCCGACTGCACGTCGAGACCCAACTGGGGGCCCTATCCTGCTGACAGGGTCCCTAGGCTGTGTTAGGCCCGCCATGGCTATGGACCGTGCTGGGGCACACTACTCACACTGTCTTGCCCTGTTGGTCATGTACACTGGACACGACCCTGACTGTGGTATCTGACCTATCTGTGTTCCCTAGGGTTCGGCACTGGTTACGAGCTCGTAACAGGTTGGAAGTAAGAGACATTACTTGGTGTTGGCTGATTCTGACGAATCTCCAAAATACTCGACCAGAGCTACCCAAGTGCATCTCTCACCTTTAGACCGAGGAGGTCTCTAAGAAGGCGAGACGAATAAAGACTGAGAGCCGAGGAACACTAGTTAATACTATCAAGTAGAAATTGTGTAAGCCTCATGGTGAATCTCGAAAGATAGAATGACCATGTAGGAACTAGTATTTCTAGGCAAATTAATAAATGCAAGTTGGCCCCTCTTAGAAAAGTAGAGTGAGCCACCTTTTGACGGTGACATCTAGTGGAGAGCATAATTGCACTTGTAATTTGTGTAATGTGGAAATGCCACTAGGATGCCACCTAAGGAGCTCTCTTGCTTATTTAAGAGACTCCCCCTTTGTATAAGGGAGACTTTTGTAAATGTATCAACTCTATGCTGAAATGAGAAGATCTTCCATGAGTTTTGATGCATTCTTGAGCTCCTTGATCATTCTTGTTTCTTGAGTGATGCATTAATGATCTTGCCCTCTTTGTGTATGGTTGTGGATTGTAGTTGTGGATTAGATTTCTTGTTTGACAGGCGGAGCAGGCGGAGGGGCTGCTCACCAACTATCTCTACACCCTACACTCTCTACCCCAATCTTCTTTGACATATTAGATGTGCTTTTCATCATTCTTCAATACATGCTCCATTCGACAATTCGACACATGACTCTTCTTATTTTACTATTTTTATTATTCATGCTATTATGATTTTTTAATAATTGGCAAGGTAGCTTTTTTTATGATTCATTTTTTGCACTTGTGAATGATAATAAGTTGTATTTCAGGTAGTATCAATTAGTTTTGTTATTACATCAACTATCGTTTCTACTGTCATCAACAATCGAACTTCATTGTTGAACAGTTAATCGAACTGTCATCGTAGAATAGTTATTTGATTGATATACAACTTATTTTTCCAACACCAATAATCCTAAATCTCCATGTTCAAGCTTAATTTTCTCTCTTTTTTCTCACCAAGATAGCAACAATAATCAAATCCAACAATCAGCAACAACTATGGAAATAGCAAAAACATATGAGAGATGAAGGAAGAGAAAAAACAAGGACATCCAATTTCCAAAATGGTAGGGATTCCACCTTCTTTGATTGAATATGGGAAATGAAATACAATGTACTACTATTTATAATGGATTTTGGGAACTTGGTCTCAATGGCTATTGGCCAATTTCTATCCCCCCTTATTGTTTGAATTTGAATTTAGGTGGGATTGGGGCCCTCGAATCTCTAACTTGAATTTTAGGCCTCTAAACTATTTATTCACTTAAATAGCCTAAAAGTCTCTTTATTGCTATCTATTTCATCAAATAACAATGTGATTACCGAGTTGGACTAACACACACACAGTGCCTATTCCCTCACACTTACTTCATACTCTAGATCACTCTGATCTATGTAGTTGGTAAGGTAATATCCCAACAAGCCCCAACAATAGATCAAAGTTATGATGTAAGAATAGCAAGTACAGTTGAATAGGGAATGTGTGTTGACCACTACCAACATAGATCTCATAACTTTAAGCAATCTCTTTGATTGGACTCGCCCTCACAAAACTAGTTTTTAGCAACAAACTTGCTAAATTTGAATTAAGTTTTGATCATCAATTATTTTCTTGTACTTGGCTCTAATACCATGTTGAAAGTATACTAGATAGGACCATAAATGAACTTGTAATTGATTCACAAGATTGATTGATTGATTAATTAACAATCTATTACAATACTAGCACTCAAAACTACATCTAGATTAGCAATTATCAATCAAGAGCAATCAAACAAGATCAAATTATGAAGATCTGACTTCACACGTGTGGGGTACAGCTTGTAGTACGACCAGAGAACAGAGAATGATTCTAACCAAGTTTAGATTGACTTCGTAAAATCATCACACAAATAGAGCAAAAACTCAAGATTGTCAATGAACTCCAAAATCTTGATCTCACATCAATGGAATGAATGAACGATAGTACAAAGGAGATCCTTTCCATAGCTAATTGAGTAGGTCCAACATGTTTTCAAGTGTCAAATCAGCATTAGGTTGACCTAAACATATCAACCTAACCTAACTATTAAGTTTACCAACTTTGTAGTTAGGTCACTCATCAACATCCTTGATTTGTGGACTTTGGCCCTTGATTTTAGGAATCATGACCAAATCGACTAACTAACCCCTATGATTGGGATTTGACCTACCTAGCCTAGTCTACACACGTGGGAACATGCTCACACGTGTAACATAGACTATACAAAAATCAAGCTAGAATTTGTCAATTTTCACACTTACAGCTTATGCAATTAATAAAATAATTTGGCTAATAAAAGTATGTAAAGAAATATCAACTTTACACAATAATCAACAAACAATTCTCAAGTGTAATATCAAAAGTTGCATTGGTTTGACAAAGAATATGAAATTGCATGCACAAACAAAACACATCAAAACACAACATTACTATGGTCATCAATATCTTGTCAATATTTTTAAGTTGCAACATACTATTTGTTCAACTTGAGGAAATGGTTGATGACATACTCACAAATCTATTATTAAAAAGTAAAATTTGAAAATTTTTAGAACTCTTACATCATACACTCTCATATATATTCACATGAAGATGTTCAAAATATGGTCCACATATCATCTACAACTAATACATTTCATCACAACCAACAACGTCGCCTTCATTGAGTCTCTCTCTCTCTCTCTCTCTCTCTCTCTCTCTCTCTCTCTCTCGTTCTTATATGAGACGTCCCTCAGGCGTCGTCTTCTCTCTCCCTGAATACATGTAAGGGCATATTCCTCCTTCATTCATGCATTAATAAAGCTACTGACTCGTTCTCTGTCTCTAAAAGTGCATCCTAAAAACAATACATACTATAGATGAGGATGTTCTGACATTGAGGAGATGGAAGATGGATTTCTCTAGGAGTCAATAGGCTTTGCAAAAATTTGCATTCCATGCCTTGGTTTGAGAATTCCGAATGGGGTGGGCGAGTGCACACATGCAGGGGATAGTTGAAAGCTGAACCTTTGGAGAAGCTTGCAGAGCACCACTTTTGCTTCCATGAGTGCAAAGACTTGGCCAATGCAGTTTCGAGGACCTACGGAGAAGGGCAAGAATGCCATGGGATGCCTGGATGCGTTGGCAATTCCTTCTGAGAAACGCTCTGGATTGAAGTTATTTGCATCTTCTCCCCACAGTTGCTTGTTGTGCATCGTCACAATTGTCAGGATAGACAGCACAGTACCTTTGGGGATGGTAAGATTTCCAAGCTTCATGTCCCGATCTGTACACCTTGTCATCACAGGGGCCGCTGGATACAAGCGCAAAGCTTCATTTAACACCATACTGACCTACACACCCAAAAGAGAGATATCACATATAATGCCGAATTGCAAACGTTTGATCAAGGTGAAGCGCGAGCACGCGCGAGAGTGATTGATTTTTATTCATTGATCAGTTGGTGCTAATTATATCTGAAAAAGTAATGCCTTACCAGCTTGAGTTGATTAAGCATATCACTGCTGGGGTTTCTACTACCACAGACGTTGATCACTTCTGCTCGCACTCTTTGTTGCCAATCGGGATGGAGGGCCAGCAACATTGTCGTCCATGTAAGCAGTGATGCAGTTGTCTCATGCCCAGCGAAAAAGAAAGTCTTGCATTCATCCACAATATCCTGAATGCTCATTCTAAGATTCTTTTGATTACCTGCCAATTGACCTTTGTATGCAGATATCATAATGCCCAAAAGGTCCTTGTGTTGTGTGTCGTTTTGAGATTCCGACTGGAGACGTTTCTCAACAATTTGGCGCAAGTTATTCTCAATCATCTTCCTGATTTTCCGCCGATGAAGATTCTTGGCCGTTGGTAACATGCTGCAAAGGATGCCAGTAAGATACCTTGCCAATCAAGTCAGCAGAAACATGAATTACTGTAGAACTTCATAATCATTTACCTTTGTCCTGGTAAACGAATTGACGTATTTGCTTCCCGCACAATCTCTTGCTGGTGATATTGCAACTTGAACACCGTTTTACCTTCTTCATAGCTGGTCCCAAATGCTGTATGCGCGATAATGTCAGCGGTCAGATTATGATACTCTTCTAGAACGTCAATCTCGAGAGGGTCCACAGACTTGGGTTGTTTGGCCATCACAATCCTGCGCTCCCAGTCATTCAGCATCTTTGTAGCCAGCTCCGCCATTGTTTCTACCATGGCCTGCACAAATACAGCTTCCCAAGAAATTTTCATCGGTCAAACCATTAAAATATTTATCGCCATCTGTAAGAGGTGATATTATAATAAGAAACTGCAGTTGAAGAAAGTTTAAATTCTGGGAGAATTGCTGATTTCACCTTCAGCTTATCAACGTGGAAGCCAGGACTAAGAATCCGTCTTTCCTGTGCCCACTTTTCACCCTTGGACAATACCAGGCCATCTCCAAACAGATCTCTAGTTTGGGCGTTAGGTGATATCTTAGGAAAATGCCCAAATTTATTGCTCAAGATTTCCTTTATTAGCTCTGGATCGGTGATCGTCAACCTCACCTCAGATCCAAACGTGTACACGAACATGTCCCCTGTGAAGAAATTGTAAGCCTCTAGGGATTGCGCAAAGCCCAAAAAATACACTGAAAATTTCCAAAAAAGAAAAACAGCAATCGCAACGATCATCGATGAGATCGGTACCATAGAGATTAGACCATGTCGTATAGTAAGGGAGGGCGCGAGGCACTATATCATGAGATGAACGTTTCATCGGCGTGGAGGTTGCCTCGGCTACGAGTCGCATGAATTCAGGCTGATTTCCCACGATTGGAATGAAAGGCGGCCCCTTCACTCCCTGCGCTTGAAGGCTCTTGTAAATCTGCCATGGACGCCACCATAGGTCTCTTAGCAGCTTCGTCACCCCGAGGATACATGCTACTCCTGCCACAGCTACAAGCCAATGAAGAAACATTGCGCTAGGCACCAATGTAATCTACTGATTTGCAACGTTAACCTTTGCAGGTGATTATACTCAGCTCACTCAGCTGCACTGCGGACAAAGCACAAACGATGTCAAAGAGGAGCAAAGGATCATGCGATACAGCTTGCTACAATATTAGAATGTTGGAGCTTGCATTCTACTTATGTCCAGCAGGAAGCGAAGCAGCTCCTCAAATTATTCTGGTACTCTGATGTGCATGTAGCTGATCTTTATAGCACTAGCAAGACTGGGAGAAGGAAACCCACACAACTCTCTCTCGTCCACCGTTTGCCCATATTCCAGAAACCAGTAAAGCAACACGTCGCATTTTCCTGATTCAGCTGGAGACTCCGTGTTGTGTGCAACCTCTGCATAGTGCAGTGAAAATTCTAGAACTCGATAGCCATTGGTTGAGTTGGTTGATACTGATAGGTCACATAAAACACGTAACATAAAACACGTAACAGTGAGCACACTCGTGATGCATTAAATCTTCTCCAATCATAGAATAATTATAGAAGTCCTGCTCATTCAACATCATTCATTCAAAAAGTAGAGTTATGAATAATATTGTAAAGCGATCAAAGTTTAAGAATGAAACTGGCATCCTTTCTCAAAAATCAAAGAGGATTTTAGTAAAGACTTTTATGAGTAGTAGTCATTGACTTTCAACACTCATCCTCGTTACCCTCACACTCATCCTTGTTAGTAACGTTAGCTTGCTTAGATTGGTTCTTCTTTTTAAAACATTTTATGATTTTGAGAATAATCCAAAACATGTTTCCCAAGTACAGTTGGATGTACTGCCTTGAGGCTTGCCCCACCAATGGCACCACAATTTTAACTAACATAGGGGGGAGTCTTGAGGAAGGTGGCCTTCCAAGCCCCTAATCCCAAAATTTAAAAATTGGTAGAAATGCAAAATTTATTTTTTTAAGCTAAATACTAACATATGTGCTTTTTTACATATAGTAAATAGAGTTTACAAAATTGTAATGCACTTTTCCTTTCTAGTTACAAGTTTGAAAGCTGCGCTTTTTTATATGTATTTTTAGAAAGGACTCCATTGTAGATCTTCCTTAATGATTGAAAGTCAGATGATCAGTACATTGAAAGCTGACTTTAATCTACTTAATTAACTACATTATTCCTGCAGTAGGTAGCCGTCATTTTTACCAGTAAATGTATGTACAAAGGTAGGCAGACTTTCAACGTTGCGACATGGGTCTGATTTCAGAGTTGACAGTATCAGAGTTTACCAAGGGTCAAAAAATATACAGAGGGTCGGAAATATACAAACAGTGAACCAGGGTAGAAAAAATTAGACCCGATCTGATCCGCCGATCCAAGGTTGGAAAATCTCTCTTTGCCAAGCTTAACGTTTGGTCGAAAAAGGCTTGGGTTTTTTTTTTCGATCTACTATTTAAAAATTCGAGCCTCCTCTTTTTTGTGTTTTCCATAATAAGTATAAACAGATTTCAGGATGCTCATTACCTAATGGAATTGGGCTTGAGCACAAATTCCAATAGATATTGCTATGATGATTAGCCAGCATATGTGTAATTGTCATTCGTAATTGTGAACAAGCTTTGAATTTTAATTAGGTGCACACCCACCTTTTAGATTATGCTTCTTGGCTTCCAAGGGGAGGCTCGAACTTGGGACCAAAGAAACTTTGGATGCCAAGCACCTTTTAGATTGCTTTAGCTTTCATGTGCCATATATATTTGAAGGGTACCTTTCAAAATCTGAAACTAGCACACCAAACACATGTTGTATGCATTGATAAATTAAATGCTTCTACATACACTTTGTCATTGATAATGCTCCAACAACTTGGCATACATTTTGTCATTGGTAATTTTGAACTCGATTGGAAATTGAGGTGTGCACCCACTTTCAAATTAGAAGGCTTGTTTTGGCTTTAGATTTCATGTGACACGTGTTTTTTAGGAGTTCTTTCAAAATTTGATGTATGTATTTTTAAGATAGACTTTAAGATTTATAACAAAGTATGAGATTTACCTTTTATAATTTACCTTTTAGCAAAACATAATCTTTTACTTTCCCTTTCAATTGGACAATTTGTAGAAAAATTTGCCTTTCTTTATAGGGCAATTAGGCCTTTGACATGCGTTAGAGCTTGCAAATGCCAACCCATGCCATTTGTCACTGAACATGTGAACACAACCTTTGAAATAGGAATCTCACGGAGAATTGAGGAGATCTGATCCTACCTCCTACAAGCGCCAAGACTTTTATGTCATCAAATTAGTTCATGAAGCTAGCTTTTAGGATGCGCTCACGGTACCAAGTAGATTTCATTTTTGTCAAAAATCAAGCCTACAATGGACCTACACTCAAATAATGTCCATAACATTCTAGAACCTTATCGCGTCGCCACAAGTCAGTACTCGGGAAAACTGCTCAAGTGGAGGTTTCCCTTCAATATCTTAATTTAAAAAATGACGCCTTCTAAAATCGTAATATCAATTTTGACTGTTTTATGAAAGGAACGGATGCGTATTATACATTGTCAACCTAATTTGTGTTTTTTTTTAAATAAATGCACCTTAAAGTGCACATAAAAAAAAGAGTGTTGTGCACCAAAATCCATGTGCTCTTTTTATTTTATTTTTTTACATTGCACTCTGAAGGTCCAAGTAAAAAATTTACCTTTTCTATGTGCGCCTCTCTCCCAAAAGGTGCATATAGAAATAATTTATGGCACAAAAAGTAAAGATTGTCGTCTGTTAAAGAAGATCCGCCTACTTAGATGTTCCACCATCGTAATGCTAGGCGCTCGGGTTTTCTTTGTATTGTATATTGAATGTCATCCAGATTTGTCTCTACTATGAAATCTGCCATTCTCTCTTCAAAATGTGCATTCTCTCTCCACCTGAGCATTCTCTTTCCTCAATAATTGTCACTCTCTCTCCACCTGTGCATTCTCTCTCCACCTGAGCATTCTCTCTTTCCTCAATAATTGTCACTCTCTCTCCACCTGATCATTCTCTCTTTACCCTCACACCTATCAAAATGTAGCGGAAGATCCGAGGGCCTTCCGTGCAAGTCGAGCCCTGCCCTCGGTCTCCCGCCCTGAGGCAAGGGCTCTCCGTGCACCCAAGGCCCTCGACCCCAGCCTTTCACCACACAAAAGAGCCTTCCAAGTTCCACCTCGGGGCCGCTTCCCCCAATTAAACTAAAAAAATGTTGCCTTCTAAACTGCAACAACTACATTAACTACAGAAGCTACCCCCTTTTTTTGAATCAAAGCAGCGATTGAAGTGCTTTGATTTGCTACTTTGCTCCTCTTTGCAGCAGCCCAGTGAGCTGAGAATCATCACCTGCACTGCAAAGGGTTATCAAAGTAATAGATTGATCAGCTGCTGCCTAGCGCAATGTTTTTCCGATGCCTTGCTGCTGTGACAGGACTAGCATGCATGCTCGGGGTGGCGAGGATGCTAAGAGATCTATGGTGGCAACCATGGCAGATTTGCAAGCGCCTCCAAGCACAGGGAGTGAAGGGACCACCTTTCATTCCAATCCTGGGAAATCAGCCGGAAGTTGCTCGACTGCTGGCTCACGCAACCTCTAGACAGATGGAACGATCATCTCATGGGATAGTGCCTTACATCCTCCCTGACTACACAACATGGTCTAAGCTCTATGGTATCCTTACAATATTTGCTGTATTTTTTTTTTTTTTAATTTGAGCGCTGTGCAATCACTAGCTGAAACTTACGATTAGCTCTTTATAGGAGACACATTCTTGTACACGTTTGGATCTGAGGTGAGGTTGACGATCGCCGATCCTGCACTGATAAAGGAGATCTTGAGCAATTATAAAGATTTTCCGAAGGTGTCACCTGACGTCCTTGTCAGAGATCTGTTCGGAGATGGTGGCCTGGCATTGGCGGAGGGTGAAAAGTGGGCACAGAAGAGACGGATTCTTAATCCTGGTTTCCAGGTTGAGAAGCTGAAGGTTATAAAATCAGCAACTCTTCCAGAATTCAACCTTTCTTCAGCTGTAGTTTCTGCATGCGATATGTCCTTCTTACCTGTGGCGATGATTCTATTTTGATCACATAAGGGCTTCTACGATGAAAATTTTCTGGATCTGTATTCATGCAGCAGGCCATGGTAGAAGCGATGTCAGAGCTAACTACAAGGATGCTGAGTGATTGGGAGCGTAGGATTGTGGAGGCGAAAAGTCCCAAGGCTATGAAAACAGTGGAGATTGATGTTCTCAAAGAGTACCAGAATCTGACCGCTGATGTTATCGCGCATACAGCGTTTGGTACCAGCTATGAAGCAGGTAAAATGGTGTTCAAATTACAACGCCGCCAGCAGGCAATGGTGGCGGAAGCATATAAATCAATCTGTTTGCCAGGACTAAGGTATAAGATTGTCTAGTTTTATCGTGCTTCTCTAGCTAATGACTTGATATTTTTGCAAATGTCCATTTCATGCAGTTCAGTGGCGAGAGGGATAGAGAGAGAGTGTGTGTATGTGTATTTTGAGTGAGAGACAGAGAGATTAATGGGCAAGGTATGTGATAATTGGCAGCTACTTACCGACCCCGACGAATCTTAATCGATGGAAAATCAGAAAGGTGATCGAGGACAACTTGCGCCAGATCGTTGAGAAACGTCTCCAGCAAAACGAAACGCAGCACAACGACCTTCTGGGCATTATGATATCTGCATACAAAACTGAATTGCTAGCTAATCATAAGGATAATAGAATGAGCATTCAAGATATTGTGGATGAATGCAAGACTTTCTTTTTTGCTGGGCATGAGACGACCGCGTCATTGCTTACGTGGACCACAATGTTACTGGCCCTTCATTCCGATTGGCAAGAGAGAGCACGAGCAGAAGTGATGGGCGTCTGTGGCCGTAGTCATCCCAGCAGTGACATGCTTAGTCAACTGAAACTGGTAAGTCATTACGTTTTCCAGATGCTAGAACCAAATTCTCTCTCTCTCTCCACCCTGATCAGACTCCTGCTAAGTGGCACAAAATCTGACACCTTCCCTTTGTGCGTGCAGGTCGGTATGGTGCTAAATGAAGCTTTGCGCTTGTATCCAGCAACCTCTATGCTGACAAGGTTCACAGATCGAGACATGAAGCTTGGAAAACTTATGATCCCAAAAGGCACTGTGCTCTTTCTCCATATGCTGGTGATGATGCACAACAAGCAATTGTGGGGGGAAGATGCTGACAACTTCAGTCCAGAACGTTTCTCCAAAGGCATTGCCCAATCAGCCAAACATCCCTGGGCATTCATACCCTTCTCCATAGGTCCTCGCAACTGCATTGGCCAAGTTTTTGCACTCATGGAAGCAAAAGTGGTGCTCTGCAAGCTGCTCCAAAAGTTCAGCTTTCAACTGTCCCCTGCATATGTGCATGCACCCGGCCAACTCATAGTTATCCAACCAAAGCAAGGCATGCAAATTCTTCTAGAACCTATTGAGTAGCAATGCATGTTCCATCTCAGTGCTCTTGAAACCTCTTTTCAGTTATCCTGAAAAACCTGCATATTATAAAACTTTTCGGTTTTTTTTTAAGACTTTTACTTATGAAAAGGTATATATGTTTCTTTAAAAAAATCCTGAACATTTTATGATATCTATTTTTGAGAAAATGTGCATGTTCCATTCCTATACTTTGCGGATTTTCTCGAGCATTGTTATGTCTTCTCATTCTCCACATTTTTATCCATAGTAAGTAACTATTCTTACAATCAATTTTGTTATGAAACCATCCTAAGAACATGCATTATGAGGTGTGAGAATATTCAGAATGTAATGAGCTTGTTGTGACTTATTCCATTTATATGCTTGGTCAAAACTTGAAGAATCACTCCAAGCATTCCTTAATGAGCACATAATAGAAACAATAACTATGTGGTATTCTACCACAAAGGCCTCGCCATGTCATATTGTCATATTTTAACTTTGTGTGAAGATTAAAATAATGTACAAGATTAGCTTTGTAAAATTTTGCTTGGTGTTTTAAACTTTCACAGGCAAATGTTTTGTGGATTGTGGTGATGTTTTTTTTTTTGGTTAATCCAACAATTTTACCATTATGGCAAGGCCTTTGTGACATAATACCACAATAATAACTCGCATACATACATTTAAAACTCCAATAGATAATAGAAAAGTGCGGTACGAGCAATAGAAACTTCAATTTATTACAATATAACTTTTATTTTATTTTTCTTTTAGAAGACAAGTTTGGACTTGTAAATCTAAAATTGCTAAAACCAACTTGTTATTGATCTCACATGAAGAGATTTAATATGATAAGATTTTTGATGATTATTATTCCGTTGTATTAGACAACACAATTAACCAAACAAAGTTGTCCTAGAAAAGACTTTTGTTCACCTCTACTTTCCAATCTAACACTGATTAGATGAAAGTGAAAATTGCCGCAGATCTTTTAGGTCGACAAAGGCTATAAGGTAAGTATTTAGCTTGGTAATCTACACCATAGTTGTCATGAAAATAATAGAAGATGAGCAAGCGCATGATCGATTCTCTACTTTTGCATGCAGTAACATCAATCTATTGCTATGTAAGTTAAGTAGCATGAAGCATGATAAGATAAATAGGATTTAATGCACTTTTTAGGTGATTCATATCCAATTCATATATTGTCATATATTTTCAATCTAAAATATATCCATGTTCTTGATAAGTTTGTGACTTATAGTAACAAATTTGATATTAGTTTCTTTTAATTTTTGAAGTTGCACAAAGCAACAATTTGCCTACAAATTTTTTCTTTGAGGTTGAGACGAATGTATTTATTGGTTTTTTCCTAAAGAGGTAAGTATCAATAATTAAGTTATCATGACAATTTATTTGTTTTTGTTTAGCATTTTAAGTTGCAAGAGCTTACATTATCACAATCACTAACACAAAAGTAGTTAAAGTTTTTATAGTTGTAGAACTAAGATTGCATATTGAGATTTGAAAAGATTATTATAAGAATTCTATATGAAATGCTTTTGTCGATAAATAAGTGATTTTCATTGATGATAAGTTTTTACAAGTGGTTTAATATTTTGATCATGAAATATATCTGTCATTTTGGAATTTTGAAGCTATCAAGGATTCAAGAATATTCATAATTAATGTTTACAATAATCATGATCACTATTCACAATAATCACGTTCAATGTTTACGATAATCACAATCAATATTCACGAGTATTCATGATCAATATTCACGATCAATATTCATAGTAATCACAATCAACATTCAAGATATTCACTTTCGATTTTAGAAAATCATTGCCAACCATCAATTATGTAGTCTTGAGGATGCATCTCTTAAAAATCGATGAATTTTTCATCCAATATATGGAAGACATTTTGTATACATCCTGCAAAAGACGATACTATTAGAAACAACGAAAATATATTTTCTAAGAAATTCCCAAAATATATTGTCACTTGCAATATTTCTTCATTCAAGCATGTGAGAGCACAATAGGAAAAGAAGGAAACTCAAACATTGTGGAATCAGCATGCATCAACTTTTGAGTCTCCTACTCACATATCTGATTATTATAATCTACATGTTCACAATCAAGCATCAATTGCCAGATAAATTTGTTTCTTTTTTTTTATTTTTATGCATGCACACTATGCAAGTCACTTTTTGGCCATTTACCAAACGCCATTTGTGATTTTCCATGCACGCAAGATCGCTTACATGTGTGATACTTGGCCTGCCTTTGGCCTTTGTGAAGCAAGACCAAAAACCAAAAACAAATCATTCTTTCACAAATAAATGAGCACTAATAAGACGATTACTCAACTCCTATAAATAACTTAAGATGCTACCCTTATAGCGAACAACTAAATTTATAAATAAACCAAATATCCTTCTAAACATGATTAAAAATTTGAAAAAGTCCATGACATGTAAATATGAAAATAGATTTGAGGCTTGAAATCCATGGAGCCCTTTCAAACTTTCCTATCCTTAGTTGCTCATCAATTGAAGACCAAGATATAAGTGTGTGTGTGTGTGTGTGTGTGTGTGTGTGTGTGTGTGTGTGTGTGAGAGAGAGAGAGAGAGAGAGAGAGAGAGAGAGAGAGAGAGAGAGCACATACAATATGTATCAAGATACTTTTGCATCTTCGTTTTTTATTACTACTATATCAAGAAAGGAAAAGAGTTATGTACCCTCCAGTGATAATGTGGTAAAACATTGCACTTACCATCACTACAAGCAACCTCTAAGAGACTATATACATGAAAAAAAAAAATTGCATGTTGCTAGGTACAAGTTCTACAGGAGAGGAGAGGGCACAACATGTGCTACTTTGTAATGCAATTGGAGAGAGGAGAGGGTGGCAACATGAGTGAAAATATGACACTTTATAAAAGTGACTATTAGAGGGCAAAACATTAATTCAATAATCACCTTCAATATTGTTGTTCGCATAGTATAGTTGAATGAATTTGCAATTAGTCCCAAAATGTGACAGGACAAAATTTGAAACAATTTACGTTATCAGCAGGGGTGGCTGTTTATGTTGAAAAAACAAGTTGCTTAATTATCCAAAATTTCCCACCGCAAACCGTATATTAAACTGTATTTTAGATTTATACAGTACATTTATATTGTATTTTTTTGCATTACAAGGATTCAAATAAGCATTAATTCTTTCTGATATACTCATGGTTGTAGCATCAAGATACCGTGCAATGCATGCATTTTACTCATTGTTGGTTTCTGTTTGTGATTTGCTTTTGATTTGCTCAGTCAGTGGTGATCTTGGATGGAGTGGGCAGTTGGAAGAGGCATCTCTTGTGATTTGCTTTTGATCTGCTCAGTCAGTGATGATCTTGGCAATGGAGTGGCTAGCTAGAAGAGGCATCTCGCGCAGAGCCACACTTGCTAAATAATGTCAGTTAATGGGCATGTCATGGAAAATTGAAGGGCTCACCCTTGCAATTTGTCATATCGGGCATGAAGGGCCCGTTATCTAATACATATAGATCAACCAAAGTTAACATACTGAATCTAAAACTTAACCAAGCTTTAGTGTAGAAAATGTGGAAGCACGTGGACAACTTCCACTTTTCTTCTGTTGCAAAGCTGGGTTAGAACAATCAGCCCTTCAACCAAAGGTATTCTTATAAAGAAGGTAAGTGTAGACTAATGCCGATGCCCATTTTACTCGCCTATAGTACTTCTTTAAAAGTCTAGTGTTTCGTACAATGGACCCGAATTGTATTAGATAACGGGCCATCCTGGCCTGTTACCTGTGGCTTGTTACCTGACGTAATGTCTTGTGCTCAGGTTTCCTTTGTATTTTGGGACCACCTCCAGGAGCATAATGTCTATCCAATTTTCTCTCTCCTAGGAATCTGTCGTTCTCTCTCCTCTCTCCGGTGGAATGCACGTTCTCTCTCCGATGGAATGCACGTTCTCTCTCCTCTCTCCGGTGGAATGTGCATGTGCTATGTGGCAGCCCGTCATTGGCTGTCCACATCCACATTCCACCACAAACGTAAAATTTTTTGCGAAAAACAAAAGGCAAAAACCCGAAAAAAAAAAAAAAAAAAACTGGTCCACGCGTACGTCCGTACGCCGTACCGTACGGCCAAAAAATATAAAAAAATAAATAAAAAACCAAACCTTCGCACAATGACATTACGTAGGGGAAGGCCCGAAGCCGTCGGGCCTTCCTTGCTAGTCGGGGCTGCCCTTGGGCAAGGGCCCTCCCAGCAAGGAAGGCCCTGCCTGAGGAAGGTCCTCAGCCCCTCAGGCAGGGAGGCCTTCTTGGTACGGTATGAAGACCGTATATAAGGTTTTCATTACATTTTCGCAAATCTCTCTTGCGTTGTTTCTGTTACAGTTTGGGAGAGACTCGTTGCGTCTCAAGCTCAAAATTCATGATACTACAACAACAATTGAGCAAGAGCAGCAAATATTAGTGGAGACGATCTTAAGTATGTTGCCTCGTGAGAAGAATGCAACATCGTGCAGCTTTTTTGTTTGGTTTATTACGCACAACTTCTATATTGGATACGACTGTGGCCTGCAAGTCTGATTTGGAGCAGAGACTTGGCATGCAACTGGATCAGGCCACTCTCGACGATCTTCTCGTTCCTTCTTTATCCTATAATGGAGATGCGCTCCTCAACAGAGAGACTATACATCGAATTGTAAAGAATTTTCTTCAACAGAAGGAACATGAAGAACTCGAGAAATCACACATCATGTACGATTCAGATGGTGAAGGCTCTCCTTCTCAAATTGCACTAGTAAAAGTGGCAAAACTTGTTGATACTTACCTTGCTGAAATAGCAACAGATTCCAACCTCAAGCTTAGCAAATTTATCTCGCTTGCTGAATTAATTCCAGATCACGCACGCATGGTGGACGATGCTCTATACAGGGCAATAGATATATATCTCAAGGTAACCATGACCATCGTCAGCATGGCAATTGTTTCAGAAGCCTTATAATAAATATCAGAGGTAACATCGATCAGCAGGTATTTTAAACCGTCGTGGGAAAGCTGTTTCCGCTTTTTAGAAAACCTTGTGCAAATAATTGCGTTTTGCAGAGCCATCCGTCTCTTACAGAATTGGAGCGGAAGAAAATATGCAAGTTAATGGATGTTCAAAAGCTCTCACAAGAAGCATAGTCACACGCAGCACAGAATGAGCAACTTCCAGTACAAATTGTGGCTCAACTGTTGTACTTTTGAGCAAATGAGATCAAGAACATCAATGGCTGCTTCATCTGTATTATGGAAGGATCGGGGCAGAGGCCATTTTTCCCGGACCTCGCCTAAAAGAATTATGGAAATCCTTACCGGGCAGAATGGCCTTTGCCCGGCCCTTTTCATTGCGTAATGGATTTTTGGATCCTTTTTAAACCATCCTTAGCTGCCACGTGGCAGGTGCAAGCAGAATCAGCACTAAAAAAATTTGAGACCAATCCGATACTGCCACGTGGCAGATGCAGGCAGAATCTTCACTAATTTTTTTTTTTTAAAAACAGGTGACTATTCTGCTTTTTAATCTATTCAGAAATGGGCAGAATAGTCACCAAAAATCCATTACGTAAATGAATCGATTGGTCCATTCTCGCATCGAATACAGAGTGGGTTCAGTAGCGGGGCCCGTAGTGCTATAATTTCATCTCGATACAATTACAGGGGGGGGGGGGGGGGGGGAGGTCCTGCTCCGAGGCCCTTCCGCCTCGGAAGAGTGTGCGCCCGAGGGCGGAGGCCCAAGGGCGCACGGTCTTCCGCGGGAAGGGCTGAGGAGCCGGCCCTTCCCTTCCGTCAATTCCGTTTTTACATTTTTTATTCTTTTTTTTTTGACGTAAATTTTTTTGTACACGCACCTTCCGGGCGGAAGGTGCATGTAAAAAATGTAAATTTTTTTATGTGCACCTTCCGGTGTCCGGAAGGTGCCTGTAAAAAAAAAAATTTGTCAAAAAAGAATTTGCCCCACAGATTACGTTATGTGAGGCATCACCATTTCCTTTGTAAAAATTTAAAAAAAAAACTATAGTCGCTTCAGATGCTACTACTGTCAGAACGGAGCTGAAACTGCAGAATAGCTTTCTGATGTCGTCTTCATACATCTTGGATTCATCAAAGATAACATCATGACTTACATGGATTTTGTTTTCCACTGGATCAAAACATCTGTAGCCCTTCACACGATCATCATATCCTAGGAATATACACTTGATAGATTTTACATCAAGTTTAGGTCTCTCTTCCTAAGGAATGTGTACAAAGGCCTTACATCCAAAGATTCACAAGTGGTTCACCTTTGACTTCTTCTTCGTGAATGCTTCCTCAAGTGTTATCTTTGGTATGGCAATTGTAGGACTTCTATCTTGAAGATAGACTGCCGTACTGCATGATTCTAACCAAAAATCTTTTGGTAGTTTATCTCAGCTAGCATAGATCTGGCACTTTCCACAATCGTATGATTCTTGCGCTCAGCTACACCATTGAGAGCAGGAGTATGAGCTTGCGTAAATTGTCTTTTACTCCCACATTGATCACAAAGATCATTAAAGTCATTAGACTTGTACTCACCTCCACTATCTGATCTTAGGGACTTTGATCTTCCTACCTATCTGATTTTTGACCAACGCTTTGAAGCTCTTCAAATTGTCAAATGCATCTAATTTCTTCTTCAAGAAGTAGATCCACATCTTACATGACATATCAATAAAGGTCATGAAATAGAAGGCTTTAGCCTAAGGACATGGTCCTCATAGGCTTGCATAAATCTGTGTGGATTAAATATAGGATAATTATCGATTTCAAGTGGTCTTCTATGGTAGGCAATCCTGTTACCATCTCTAATTTTTTCATCAAACTGAGGCTTCCTAAGTTCAAGTGACCAAGCCTCTTATGCCGCAACTCAGTTTGCGATGGAATGGACGATACAAGTCCATGTTGCCCCTTGATTGTAGCATTCAACCTGTACAATTTTGTATTGGGCTCCCATATTCCATCCGCAATAACTTTGAACTTTTGGTTCACATCCTTCACAAAGCAACGATCATGGGGGAATTCTACTTTCAACTTTTGATCAGTCATGACTCCAACAGAAAGTAGACTTTTCTTCAAACCTGGTACGTAAAGTACCTCCCTGATCATCCTAGTTTTGCCATCAGGTAGTTGGATTGAAATGATGCTATCCCCTTGATCTTGCACACATCACCATTTGCTTGTGAAACGAACGTTCCTCACTCTTCCAATGGCCCTTTTTACCACAATGGAAGCACTTGTCTTTCTTCTTGGTCATACAGGAAGATCCCTCATCCTCCTGAGTCTTGGCAAATTGTTGTTTAGACTTTTTCTTGCCCGTGCCTTTGCCTTGTTTTTGGCGTGTCGCAAGTGCCTAATTGTCAGTATTTTGACATCTAGCTTTCACCATTTCTCGTCGTTGCTCTTCCTGCATCAAGATTCCTATAAGCTTGTCAAAGGTTGGCAATCTTTCTCTTGATGCTATTCCGCTCCCAAACATCTGATAGGGTTCTGCAATGTCGCATAATGCATTGTGCACTAGCTCCACATCACGTATGCGCTCAGCAATAGAATGCAGTTCATCCCTCATTGTCTTGATTCTGGTCATGTACGTCTGAATGTGCTCTCCTTGCTCCATGCGAGAACTATTTAGTTTAGAAACATGATTCTAGACGGATTTGACGTCTCGAACTGCTCCTTGAGCACATCCCATCCCTGTCTGGGTGTAACAACATCACAAATGTGGGTAATGATATGATCCTTCACGGACAAGTTAATGAAGGTCAAAGCTTTCCTCATCTTTTTGTTGAACACTTTGATATCTGCTTCATTTGGCAGCCTTCTCTCATCACCTATGACAACTTCCCACACATCTTTCTCCATCAATATGTTTTTCATTTTGAACTTCCACACTGCATAGTTGGAAATCCCGTCCAATTTGCTACTTTCACTCAAAATGGACTCTCCCATGTTTGTCATCGCAAAACTGCTTGAAACTTTTGTTGTAGGCTAAAAGCAGTATGCCGAGGCCAGCTCTGATATCAGAAGTTGAAAATAATGCCTTGCACTTTTTCCCTTACCAGGCCACTCCCTGCTTTTTCACCAATTTGAAAGTCAAATGGGCGTCGACTTCTAAAATGCACTCAATCGTCAACTCCCAACTACGTGCCCAATGGAATGGTGAAATCACTTTCGGCGCACTCCGAACACTTTCTCCACTGCAATCACTCTGTTTTGTTGTACCTACTTGCAGGTACAGTCTGAGTGCCCTTCTTTTGGAGGTTATAGCCTTTCGTTTGGGTCAAAACAGACAAAGGACCCAAAAATAGAGATTTTTCTTGTTTTTGAATTGTTTCTTCCTTTTGAAGAATTCATGCCCTTCAAATCGAATTTAACTACTCGAGCCCCTTCACTAGCTTTCAGAGTGAAGATTTTTAATGCAATTGAAGGCCATTTTGCCTTTCAGGCCACTTCATGGCCATTTCACATTAAATCCAATGGTTTTCCATGATTGGACGATCCACATCACTCTTGATCCATGAAATCCCTACCATTGATTTTATGTGGAGAAGATCTAATGGCTATGAACCATTTAGAGCATCGAGCTTTGCACTTGTAAGCACGGAATCCCTCCGGAGCGCTACACTGTCTGCCGTGTTGGGCGCGCGCGAGCTGCTTGCTCTCTCACGGCTTCCTCCTATCTTCTCTGCTCCTTCTTCTCTCCTTACCAACTATGGTGGCCTCATTTGAATGCTTATGGCTCCACGGATGAAGCGCGGCTGTCCACAGCCACTTCAGATCTTCTAGAACTGATCAGGGCTCCCTCTCTGGATTCTCATAGCTTCCAAAACAATTCAAAATGGAGAGTAATCCGCTTTCTTGAGCTTTCAAATCCTAAGCTAGGGCTTTTTTCAGAAAACTGATTTTGGCTTCCTGTTCACAATCTTTTGCCAGGCCTATCCTCTTCCTCTAAGGTTGCCCTACTGCTAGAAATCTGATGCTTCAATCCGTTTGTCAAACGGTGTCTGATTGAATGCACACTGACTGCAAACACCAAATAGCCTTGTTTCGGAATTTCAAAATTCCGTTTGCTGAGGTTCTGATTCAGCTAACAACTCTTGTCTCTGAATCCTCACACAGTCTCAAGCTCACCAAGCTTCTATGTGCTAAACTCTCTACAGTAGTGCTTCTCCTTCCGTCTTCAACCGGCCGTAAACCCCAAACTCTCAAAAGACAGTTCTCCCAAAGCTCTCTTCAACGACGATGATGTATTGTGTACACTCCCTGTACGGCTCTGATACCAATTTAGAATTTGCTTCAAACAAGAACACAGATCATGCTACACAGTAACATAGACAGAAAACACTCTCCACAACAAGCTCACGTAGCAACTGCATCTCTCAAAATGAAATTACACTGTGTTGTTCACTCAGGCAACCCATGCATGACCTAGGTTACCGTTGGCGGGACGCATGTCCCGTCGACTTGCCTCGTGGTGAGGCCAACTGATCCTTATCAACTGATAGGACCCACTGTGCAGTAGCACAATGATTCTACTTTAATTCCAACTTTTTTATGTCATTTTCGTATTGATGTAGTTGTATTTTTTTTAGTTGAGGCTTTTTTACCTCTGCAAATGCACTGCTATACCTTATAATTGCCTGATAAGGGCTACTTTTAAGGTGTAACTACCATAAGTGAGCTACGTAGATGGCACATTCTGATGGTTGATTGTCTTGCAGCTGGGGAATTATGGGGTTTTCGTATGCTGACTAGTGACAGTGCTATTGTCCTACATTGCAAGAAACAGCTGCCAGAGTCCTGCATTCATGCCGCATCATCACAAAACAAGTGCAGAAGTTCTAGGACGTCAAAAAGGTCTGAGCACACCTCTATCAGAATACAAGGAACTTCTGATCAGTAACTTCTGATCAGCAATTTTTTGTAGCCTCTTCTCTTCTAATTGATACTCATGTATTTATTTTTTAAGCTCAAGGTCATTTACAATGCATGCACAGGTAGTATAGACTTATGGATTTTCAGAGTTTATGTTAGATAGCTATATTTTCCTACAACAATGCTAGCTGGGCATCTCTCAAGGACGACTATAAAAGCGTCTCAGGAGGATGCACCATCGCATCAGGAGCTGCAGTTCTCTGGGTCAGCAAGAGGTAGACCATTGTAGCATAATCATCTTGCGAAGCAGAATATGTTGCAGCAGCAAAGATGGCCAACGAAATAACCTGGCTAAGGCAGTTCCTGGACGAATTGGGCGAAACAAGGAACGAGCCCCTGGTCTTGCAGATGGACAACGCCTCTGCAATACACCTGACAAAAGATCCCGTGTTCCATTCCAGAACGAAGCACATTGCGATCAAGTACCACTTGATCAAGGATCTAATTGAAAAGAAGATGCTGCGGACCACCTTCATCAGAACGAAAGAAATGGTTGCTGACATCTTCACTAAAGCCCTGGACAAAGGACTCTTTGAGAGACAAAGGGCCAGTCTCGGGATCGTAAAGCTATCATGCTTTGAGAGGGAGCTGAAGAAATGAAATGTGTCTAAATACAAAGCCTTGCTAGCTTTCAACCCTCAGCTTGACGAAGATGTTCACGAACACGAAAGTCAGGAGACACGAAGCACGAAAAGTTTCGCGAACACGAAAGTCAAAGGAAACGAAGACGAACGGTTCGCGAACACGAAAGTCAAAGCAGACGAAGACGAACGGTTCGCGAACACGAAAGATTCACGCGAACAACGAAAACGAAACCTTCTCCTGCCCTCCACGCTCCAAAGAGTACCAACGAGATCATGCAAGTACCCAGAAGTATAGTTATCTGATCTGATGGCATGACGTCAGCAGATACATTTTAGGTCGTGGCTAATCTGCCACTCTTGTAATTCCCTGATTAGTTGTAGATGCTTAATCACTCTAATCTTAGATTTACATAGAGCGACTATACTTACTAGATGATACTTGACATATAGATCAACAGAGTACACTTATAGTGTAACGTAGTTGTCTGATGCAAGTAAGCAATCAAGACGAAAATACAGAATACATGTCCGCCTGCGTGCGAAGACAATTCCGTCTAGGATCTGTAGATCCAACTGTCCGCTAGTAAAGCGAGACGATTGCTTCTGAGAGAACTGTGTTTCTCCCACGCCAACGCACTGCGTGGATTTGCATGCAGTGCTTGAAGAAATCAGATAAAGATCAATATAGATGATTCTCTTGTTGTGTCTGATCTTGAATGCAAATGTGTTTGCTTTTTATTCGTGTGTCTAAGTTTCCTTGTTCATTTGAATTCCTCACCTTGGTTGAAACTATGTTGAATGCTGCATTAATTTTATAAACGTAGATGAGCAGTGCCTGACTACACTCTGGAGGACTGTAGGAGTGATTCAGATGGCAGTGTCCAACGATCGCATCTGAACTCTACAGAGATCGCATCTGAAGTCTATCCGAGGGCAAGAGAGTCGTGGTTCCTTCACGAAAGCTTCTCGACTGCGAAATCCCATTCTCATCATACACTTAAGCAAAACATATGAGGAATTTACACTACTATGACTGACTTTAAGCTAACGGGAACAGGCAGCGCCTCCATTGGTGTGAATTATGGCCAGCTTGGCAACAACCTTCTACCACCCCAACAGGTGGTTCAACTTTTGCAGTCCACGCAAATCGCAAAGGTCAAAATTTACGATTCCAATCCGGCAATCCTCAAGGCATTCGCCAACACATGTACAGGCTATCAGATCGTGATGGGATTGGGGAACGAACAGATTGAAAGCATGGCCGCAGATGCTAACGCTGCTCAAACCTGGGTTAGTCAAAATGTGGCAACGTTCTTGCCCGCCACCAGAATAAGCTTCATCACAGTAGGCAACGAAGTTCTCACTCTCAACGATATGCAGCTTATCTCAAATCTACTTCCGGCGATGGAGAACATCCACGCAGCGCTGGTGACCTTGAACTTGGATGGGGAAGTCAAGGTGTCCACACCACACTCTTACGCTGTTCTGAACTTGTCATTTCCTCCATCTCCAGGCAGCTTTCGACCAGATCTTGCACAAACTTTCATGGAGCCTATACTTGATTTTCTTACACAGACTAATTCCGTTTTTATGGCAAATGTTTATCCCTTCTTCTCCTATAGCAACAACCCACAGGACATCTCTCTTTCCTACGCTTTGTGCGCTCAAACAGACCAGGAAGTGACTGATCCCAATACGGGGCTGAGCTACAGAAATCTCTCCTCAGGTGGATGCAGTTTACTCGGCCATAGACAAGCTAGGCTACCACGATCTGACTGTGGTGGTATCAGAGACTGGTTGGCCTTCTGAAGGGGACGTGAATGAAGAAGGTGCGAGGATTCAGAATGCTATGAATTACAACAAAAATCTGATCTCTTACATTACTACTACCTCAGGAACCCCTCTCAGGCAGCAGCAGGCAATAGATGTCTATATATTTGCTCTGTTTAACGAGAATGAAAAGCCAGGACCCACGTCAGAGAGAAATTTTGGGCTTTTTAATCCTGATGGCAATGCTGTATATGATTGTGGGCTGATGAAGGATCAGGTAGATCCAACACTACCTATACCAGTAAGCTCACAAACCCCAAGTCCAGTGAGCTCAGTGAATCTGACGATTCAAAATCCTCCAGCCCAGCAAAGTCCAGGCAGTTTCTCTGGAAGTGGTGGCAACAAGGAGTGGTGTGTGGCAAAGCAAGGGATCACAGATATTGCTCTTGCAGCTGCCATCAACTATGCATGTGACGAAGGCGCGGTGGCGCTGATTGTGCTGCCATTCAACCTGATGGAGCATGCTACAACCCCAACACATTTACATCGCATGCATCATATGCATCCAATAACTACTATCAGAAGAGCGGTCGCAACTCTTGGAACTGTGACTTTCGGAACAGTGCTACCACAACCGCTTCTGACCCAAGTAGATCTCTCTCTCTCTCTCTCTCTCTCTCTCTCTCTCTCTGCTTTGTGCCACCACAACTGCTTCTGGCATTCCCCCCCCACGTATAGGATCTGATCAGCAGGAAGCTCCGCTCAGGAATATTGCTCCCCATCGATCAGCAGAATCTCCGTTCGTCATCGGATCACCAGAATCTTGCGCTCTTCATCAGATATTGCAACTGATCGGAGGAAGCTATTTACCTATTTAGGAAAACTGATTTTTTTAGTCAAAAATTTTTATATAGGAAAATACTTATTTTAAGAAATTCTTGGTCAAAAATTTTTTATATAGGAAAAGTTTTCCTATAATGTCAATCTACGAACTTTCATTTTTCCTAGTGTGCAAAGTTCCTAGTTATGTGTATTTCATTTTAAAAAATAACATGGAAAACTCCTCAAAGTTCCTAGTTATGTGTATTTCATTTTTGAAAAAAAAAATTGAAAAGTCTTTTTTTTTCCTATCTAGGAACTAATTAGAAGTTCCTACTGATCAGAAGTTCCTTGTGATATATATACCGCGGGTCTGCTTGCTTTTATTCGGCGATAGAATCTACGTTGCTGAGGAGCCAGAAGCCAAGAAAATGCCTGTAGGCCCATGCACATCCCCTATTTTGTACATATTCGCTAGCATTTTAGGTGCCTTTGAACCTAAAGGCGCGGGTAATTCAACACGTCTTCTAGAAACATTATTCCTTTCCACATCCATACGCTTTGCTATAGATGCATTTGAAACTTGATAAACATCAGAACCCTTTCGACCCTTTTGATTGATCTTATTTAGCATGACATTTTTACCATAAAGCTATGATGATTTTGCAACGAAAATAGCATTCACGATACAAATTTTATTTCATCATGTAGTTTTAGTGCCTTTGGATTATTACAGTCATATTAAGTGAACGCGTGGTGTGGCCTTTGGTCTCAATATGATCGCTAATAGTTTTCGTGCACAATATCAACAATCTAAAGTATTCTTCGAATCAATGTAAGGTTCAAGGAAGATAGATTATGCTAAATCTGCAAGTTTGAGGCCACAACGGTACAAAAGCAAGAATAGTCTATTTGGTCCTCCAATGGGGACCTTTTTATTCCAGGTGACTCTCATGTAATGTGTTATAATAAAAAGCACTATTTGGATCAAATGTGAACTTTCAATTCAGGAATCCGCTTGCTTGCCTGCTCTTACTTATCCTCCTCGCAACTTTCAAGTCTGATATGCATGTGACCAGATTCAGCAACATTTGCACTAACAACCTAAGGAATAAAATCACCAATCTCAATGGAACATTGGAAATTATCATTCTTGTAAATTGTGGTGCAACTGTGAGCACATACAATGATGTTTGCTACAAAAAACAAGCAACAAACTGTAACAGCGTGGAACATATAACATTTATTTTCAATACCGTTCATGCTTAACACACCTGCATAAGCACGAGCAAAATGAGCCACATCCAATAATGAAAGAATAATATACACACTGCCAAACCTTGTAAATAAAAAAATAACACTACTCCAATGAAGGTTCATGAATCTCCTTTGCAAGCACCTTCTCAACACCATGGAACTATATTCTACCTGCAACTCCATCAAAGGCATCAATGTTTGATGATATGCCACATCACAAAAAATGGAAGTCACAAATTTTCAATCCATATATGAGGAATTTGATGTTGATCAAGTACTATAACAATAATTGAAATCACTTATAAGAAAACCTCGCTCTTCTTGCACTAGAGGTCAAACAATTGTTATGGCGATTTACCTTGGTCTGAATAAATATAACCTTAGCGAAAATTGAGCAAGAGATCGTGTCTAGGAAGAGAAAGAGAAAGGAAATTGAGGACAAGAGCGTCAATCAAAATATAAATGTTGATGAAGCATGGAAATTGCCTTCAACTTTATGTAATGCTCAACATGCTTTTTAAACTTATGTGCCTATTGTATTGATGCAAAAATTCTCTTATCTTATATTGAAACTATAATATGAATTTTTATAAAGCAATTTCATGTTTGTTATGCAATCACTTAATCTATGATATATCAATTTATTTTTTATTTTTTTTGAAAAGCTTAATAGCACTATCATATATTCACAAATATACAAGTACAAAAAACGGCTTCCAAACTGCAGTCAGTCCGAGGTCCATATTTACTTACAAAGCCCAAAGGCTGCCAAGATAGCATACCATGCAGGGTAGCAAACTAAAGCTAACTTAAGTGGTATGTAGAAAAAACATAGCAAGTCTAATACAAGCCGCTACCGATAAAGAAGAGGGCTCCTTCTCAAACACTTGCTGGTTTCTCGTTGTCCATATCTTTCACAAAACCGCTAGTCTACACACATGCCAGAAAATATGTGCAGAGGAATCTGTCAGCAAGGTGTCACCAAGAAGGATGGTGTCACTAATGATCTATGAATCAAGTTCAAGATGTACGATAAAGTTTCTAGCATGGTACACGCATGTGACAAAGATCAATATTATTCATTCAACTTTGACTAATTAAGCAACTTCATGAATAATTTAGTGTACTATTTTTGTGATCTTGTTATAATTGACAAAATTAAAATAATGTATTTGATGAGTATTTAAAAATTTAAAGAATACATAAAAAATTCTTATTTCATGTTATACGTGATTCAGAAAATTCCATGCACAACATTTAATTTTATATTTTAGAAACAATAAAGGAAAAATTCAATAGACACTTAATAAGACATCAAAGATACATGCGAATATGCAATTTCAATTTTTTTTCTTTTGTAGCACAATTGAATTTGAATAAAATATGGGAAAACCATTTTTTTGTTTAGTCAAGGTTATTTTTTATTGTGGATGAGGATACAAATGAGAAAAATAATACAAATTAACATAAAATTTGATGTTCTCAGAAGAATAGATTAATATTGAGACTTGCACAAGTCTCAAAATTACTAAACATGTCTTTGGGCCTCGTATTCTCTAGTGTAGTCAGGCACTCTGTGATGGTCCAGTCTCATCGTCTGAAGAAGAAGAATGTGAACTCACCATTTGCATTGGTCCACCTTGTCAAGTAACAATCTTTACACAAACAAAATTAGAGAGCAACATGTGATAAACAAAATTAGAGAGTAACATGTGATAAACAAATTGAATACACATAGAGCAAATGAAGATTGCCGCTAAGCTTGACATGCATATTAGTTATCGGATCTAGGGTCTAGAGTTTGGAGTTTAGGAATCTAGGGAAGGAGACCTCGGAATATTAACCCTCGAACCCACTATGAGATCCCACTATTTTTGAAAGGTAGCAATTTCAAAAATTTATGGGGATCTTATATGGGTACACCCATTAAAATTATTGTTGGAGCGAGCTTATAGGTTGATGCCCAAGAAACATAGTTGGATGCCAATTACATCAATGTTTGAAGACTTATAATAAATTTTGTTATTATGATGAGTATAATTTAGCAGATAGAAACTAGTTTCGTTTAATGCCCTATTCGTTAACAAGGCTACAGAATATAAAAATCGGCAATCTTTGACAATTGTGTGATTTTAGAATGCAAAATTTTTGAGATGAAAAGTTTTAGAAGGCATGATTATTCAAAAGACGACATTTATTAAAAGATGTGGGATATCACATGGAAACTGATGGATATGTGGGATTTTAGCATTTAGTGAGGTCCTCGGAATAGAACTCAAAATACTGAAGCTAATTTGAGGCCTATACCGAGGCTCAAACACATTCTTGATAATTTTGAGATCTTTGTCCATTTTTGCGGCATTTTCAAAAAGGAAAGAGGAGTGGGTGATGGTATCAAGGGATGTACTTGGCGCCTTTATTTGGATCAACACGAATTAGTGTAGAAGAAGAACAAAATAGAATAAAAAAAGAGCGCTCTGATGATGCAAATGC
Source organism: Diphasiastrum complanatum (assembly GCA_029204225.1). NCBI lineage: Eukaryota > Viridiplantae > Streptophyta > Lycopodiopsida > Lycopodiales > Lycopodiaceae > Diphasiastrum > Diphasiastrum complanatum. The sequence continues at coordinate 6,386,911 of CM055114.1, forward strand.
TTTCTTCTCCATCTCCTTGTTTTTTGTTGTTTTGATTGCTAGAATAATTTGTGTTTTGTGATTTGTCGTCGCATGCCTAGGATCTTGAAAGCTGCCGCAAAAGAAAAATAAGTGAACTAAAAAAAAATCTGTTCGTGACTGATTTGTGAAAACAATCAGTTCACGAAAACAATCACAATTCATAAAGGATTCGCAAAATCAATCTGTTCGTGAAAACAACCAATTCGCAACAAATTTGCGAAAGGAATCAGTTCGCAAAAACAATCAATTCGCAAAAGATTCACGACACAGACTTTGATCTGTCGAAGTTGGTCTGAATTCGATATACGTAGTTGCATGCATTGAGGATTTCGTGCATCCACCACTCCTCTCGATGTGGCGAGGCTATATCCCAACATTCCGAGGTCTGTTCCAAGGATCTACAGTTTCATTTCTGATATATATTTTTTGAGCTTGCAACTATGAGGTGTTTTTTTGGCAGATTGTGCTTAGGTGTTTGTTGTAGATGTGAGAATGAGAGACAAAAAGAAAAGAAGAGAGAGAGAGAGAGAGAGAGAGAGAGAGAGAGAGAGAGAGAGAGAGAGAGAGAGAGAGAGAGAGAGAGAGAGAGAGAGAGAGAGAGAGAGAGAGAGAGAGAGAGAGAGAGAGAGAGAGAGAGAGAGAGAGAGAGCATGAAAGAGTTAAAGGTAATAAACACTCCCAATTCTAAGAAATTGTGTAGCCCTTGTTTTTTTTCGTTAAAAACGTGGTTCGAATGTTTCTTGTCGGAAGTTCCACAAGAAAGCCCAAAACGCCGCAGGGAGGGAGCATGTGGTGACATTCTATAATGTAGGAATTTGATAAAAAATGTGGTGAGCAATGGAAGTAGTGAGAGGATGGAGTTGATCGGTAGTGCATTAGTTACCAGCTATAATTTCAAGATGAAACAAATACTGAAATGCACAATAGAACAATCACAATCATGGAGACAAAAAACATGCACTCTGATTACTATCAAAAGCTGAGTACAAGGGCGTGAAGCTAGGAACAAATTAGAAGGCACAATAACCAGACTTCAGTTGAGTTCGTTGATAGCTTGCTTGTCAAAAATGGCAACTACTACAAACTAAGTAATAACCAGGCTCTTGGAGACTGTTTCAGACCATACAGAGCTTTGTGAAGTTTACACACTAGGTGCTCCTTACCCTTTAGCTCCTCTTCAATGGTGCCATTGAGAAATGTAGTTTGAACATCCATTTGGTAAACTTCAAGGTCGGGCGCAACTGCATAGGAAAGAAGTTAATGAATTGGAGCATGATTTACCACATGATTGAAGGTTTTTGAATAATCCAAAGCCTTTGGCTCCAATCTGGCCTTGTATTGATTTATTTTCCCTTCAGCATCATACTTCACTTTCAACAACCACTCTCATGGGATCGGATTTCGATCTTTTGAAAGCTCAGTTACAGTCCATGTTTAATTTTCAATCATAGAGTCAAATTCTGTTGGTCGGCATCAGGTGTTGACATTGCCTCATGAGATGTGTTCGGTTCCTACACAAAATAACAGGCCAGATCATCCATGAATCGGGATGGAGGCTGTCTGGGTGGATTTGATATTCTGGATTGAATTGCGACTCTTTGATCTTGTTGTTTAGGTTTTGACTCACTGTCCGAGTCAGTGTCGATTTTTTGCTATTCAATCCTTGGATCGGATTTTAATAGTCAATCGTTGGATCAGATTTTGAAATTTTGATTTTGGATCGGATTTTGACTGTTCGATCCTTGGGTCGGATTTTTTTGGAGCTTTTTCCTTATGGTCAAAAAATTGATCATATGACATATCTGCTCATGAAGGTCTTCTGCTTTTTTAGGTTGTAGACCTTGTATGTCTTGTGATCTAGGGAGTAGCCAATGAGAATCGATTTCTTGCTTTTGTCATCCAACTTCTTTATTAGATCCTCAGGGATTTGAGCATAAGTAATGCATCCAAACACTCGAATATGTTTGAGTGATGGCTTCAATCCAGTCCACACCTCATGAGGTGTCTTGCCATTCAGGGCTTTGGTGCTCGATCCATTTTGTAGGTAGGCAGCTGTAGTGATAGCTTCTGCCCAAAATCTCTTTGGAAGAGAAGTATGGGCCATCCTCTGCTTTTAACACTTTCAATAAGTGTCTGATTCTTCCATTTTGCTACTCCATTGGACTGAGGAGAGTAGCTAGTGGTGAATTGTTGATGTATTCCACAGGCCATGCAAAGAATTTTTTGAATTCGGTGGAGACGTATTCTCTCCCTCCATCAAAACATATTACTTTGATTGTTCTCTGGGTCTGATTTTCTGCATATGCCTTGAACTGCTTGAATAGATTGAAAGTTTCGAATCTGTTTTTTAGGAAATAAGTTGCAATTTGTCGAGAAAAATCATCAATAAAAGCTAGAAAATAAAGAGCTCCACTTGTGGAAGAAGTCTGCATTGGGCCACAAATATCACTATGCACAAGATCTAGCAAATCTCTAGAAGTATGAATAGTATTGGAAATATATGGACTTCTAGCATGCTTGTTGATAATACAACTTTCGCAAGGAGTATCAGATTTTCTAATGCTTGTAGTTCTAGAACCAATCTCGATGATGGATCACTCCAGAGTCCAAGTACCAAGAATAGATATCCTAAAAATTTCCGACCCTGGTCATAAAGGCAGCTTCATCCTCCTCTTTATGCTGGATCGAGTGATTGGTTGATGCAACATTTGCTTGTTATTGGAACTATTTCTTCTTTTGATTGTTGTATTTGAGTGTTCTGCAATCCTTGATGAGATGACCGGTCCTCTTACAATATTTGCAGAAGAGTTTCTACATAGTTTGGAATGATAAAGAATTCAACCTTGGGCCTGAATTTGACCTAGATCCAAAATTCGATCCTGGCTGCATGTTGCTCCTGAATAATTAGATTTTTTGGATTTCTTTGACTTGAACTTCTGATTTCTTTTTGTGCAAAGAGCTTGAGGATCATATTCTGAGCCCGAGGAGGAAGCATTTCTTCTTATCTCCTCTTGTAGCAGCATTGAAATAACTCTTGATAGAATAAGTTGCTACTAGGTCAAAATGGCCATGATCCATGTTTCATAGACATCAGGACAGAAACGATAAAAGAGTCATTACTGCATCTGAATCTTCTCAATGTTCGATCCAGTTGCATCCATCTGCTCCATGAGATTTTTGAAGGTATCAAGATGGCTGAAAATAGTGTCTGCATCAGACATCCTCAATGTGAAGAACTTCTTCCTCAGATGGAGTTTAGATGTGACATCTATGATGTCATAAAGTGTTGCTAGGATGTCTTAGACATCCTTGGCTGTCTGAGCAGATCAAATGTGACAGATTTGGGAGTCTTTAATGTTTAGTGCGATTAAGGAAAATGCCTTGCCATCTCGTTGCCTCCATTTGGTGATGCTGGCTGCATCAGCCTCTGGTTTGACTTCAGTGCCATCAACTATATCCCATAGTTCCTTGGCTAGTAAAACTACTCTCATCTTGAACTTCCAGAGATGGTAGTTCTCTCCATCGAGCTTGTCAATCAGAGAAGAATTGGAACTCGAATCCATTCTGGTATAGTGTGCAATATCGTTGGTAGAAACAACAATAACGTGAAACTATTGGCTGCGCATTAGCTGATAGGAGGTCTCAGTAGAAGCGAGACTGAATCCATAATGAATATGCAAATTATTGAGCCACCCACTTTGATGTCACGTAGAAATTTGATGAAAAACGTGGTGAGCAACGAAAGTGGTGAGAGAATGGAGATAGATCAAAAGTGCATCAGTTACCAGCTATGATTTCAAGATGAAACAAATACTAAAATGCACAAGAGAACAATCACAATCATGGAGACAAAAAACATGCACTCTGATAATTATCAAAAACTGAGTACAAGGGTGTGAAGTTGGGCGCAAGTCAGAAGGCGCAATAATCAGACTTCATTTGAGTTCATTGATAGCTTGCTTGTCAAAAATGGCAACTACTACAAACTAAGTAATGCCTCTAGATTAATTACATAATTAGATTGCTGACCCCATTAGATCTTCCTTGATGATTGGAAGTCTGATGATCAGTACATTGAAAGCTGACACTAATCTACTTAATTAACTACAATAGTCCTACATTAGGTAACCACTATTTTACTGAGTATGTGTAGAGGTAGACAAGCTGTCAGCATCGCGACGTGGGTCGAATTTTTGAGCTGATACAAATTTTACTAATGGTCAAAATATATACAGAAGGGGTGGAAAAATACAAAGGCTCAGATTTTTCCATGGTCGATCTAGGATCGAAGATGTCTGGAAAAGTTAGACCAGCCGATCCGATCCAATCCAAGGATGAAGACGCTTGGAAAATTTAGACCCGACCTGATCTAGGGTCGAAAATCCTTCTTTGCCAAGCTCAACGTTGGGTCGGAATTTTTTGATCCTTTGTTAGAAAAATTCAATCCTTCCTTTTTTTGTGTCTTCCAAATTAAGTATAAACAAATTTCAGGATGCTCATTACCTGATGGAATTGAGCATTGAATTCCAACATGGAATAGTTTTAGGAATTATTCTGAATCCCACATATTGGACATGGATGTAACACCATGTACTGGCAATCTCTTCCAAAATCGTTCTACTCTTGAGTCTCATGTGCTTTTTGATTTGAATTCCATTGATGGTAGTCAGACACATTATGAAAATGATCAAACCATGACAACACATGTTTTATAGAAAGACCTTGAAAGGATATAGGACATACTTTTCTGATTACTCTTCACATTTCCTATCACATAACTGAATGGAACATAAGAGAATGGTAATTCATTTGTGAAACCTGAGAGAGCATGGTATTGAGGGAAGAAAGCAACAATTTGCTCTGTAGAATTAGGGCCAGCCATATTGCAGGATCCATCAAACGACAACCCTCTCCTCCATGAAAGACATATGTAGTATTATGGAAGGAGACTGAGAAATCACTTTATGCCCTATAAGGATCATGCCTGAGACCTCTCCTCTAACTTGTGACCTCTTACCATTACTTGGAGAAATGTCATCTTATGTTTCTTTCCATTGAGTAATAAATGGTTGGGCTCTTTTCACATGACCATTATAAAAAAAAAATTACATCTGAAAAACATAATCAACTTTTCCGAAACAAAAATGTCGAGTCACAAGGGTGCTGCCCATTGCATTCTTAAAAATAAACAAAAAAAAGCCCAACTTTTAATTATGTGTACTAAAGCTAACTATGGCCAAAGTGGTACACTGAAACGTCTTCTAGAAAATAAAAAAGCATCCTCTTCAAAATAGAGAGACAATCTCCTTTTAAATAATAGAAAATAGTTATAAACTTCCTTCTATCTATTCTTGGCTTTGAACATGAATTTTGATAGTACTAAATTGTGAAATTAGTGAAATTTAGTAAATAATGAAATTTAGTAAATCATGAATATTAATAAGCTAATTTGAAAATAAATTTGTGACATTGTTATTGTTTTTATAAATTGTGACTATTTTCATAAGTTTAATCAAGATATGTGAAATTCATGACCACTTTCATCAGATCATAAATAGTAAATTATGAAGTTTGTGACTATTTTTGTGAAATAGTGAATGCTCATATACTTAATACTACATGGTCAGTTTAAAAAACACTTTCGCAAACATTGATTCTAGGGTTGTTAATATTGAGCTATAAAACTATGAAAACTAAATAGTAAAAAAAAAATTATTGTATAAATATTGATTGCAAAAATCATGCATAATTTTGTAGAAGATTGGGTATTGTCTTCCTTACTGAGATCGTTCAAATAGCAAAATAGTGTATTGAATGGCTATTAGTTGATGCTGAATCCTAAAATCATGAATACTTTAAAGGGCATTGCAACCAATACACAACATTTCTAAGACAATTTTTTCTCAAAATCACTAGTAACATTTCATGCAATCCTACTCAACGATATTTTCTCATTTGAAACATTCGCAAACTCTCAAAATGCTACAATTGTGGCAAGGTCTTATCTGGTGTAACAAAACATTATTTTTTTCTTTAGATTTCATGGCTTGCCCATGACTTTGGGCTCACATTCCCCTTGAGACTCAAGTTCTTCCTTGTATTCACCACGGAGTCATGCCATGAAGTGATGTCATGGTAGTTGATTCATTGATATCCCTTCACAATTGTTGCTCACATTCTCCTTGTGACTCTTGTTTTGACTTATAATATATATTCACCACGAAGGCATGTGGCATGATTTGAAATGATGTCATTGTAGAATTCACTGATATCTCCTCACAATTGTCTAGCTAGCATGACTTTGGCTTGAGGCTTGAGCAGCCAAGCCCAACTATTTACACTCAATTTTGAAGTTCCTATGTCATCAAGAAATTATGTAGTGAATTGTAGACCTGCCTTGAATGTCTAGGTCAATGGATATGTAGCACTTTGTCAACATGACTTTTAGATAGGAATTATGGCACTTAGACTTGAGGAGACATGATGAAGTACATTTGTGACTTTGAGTGTTAACTACCATAGCTATTACATGTGTCATGTGGAAATGGCTCATTTAGTGATTTTCTAATGGGTAAAACGATTGTAAGTGGTCCGACTAGCCATTATTGAGCGACCAATATTGATACTTGTGGAAAGTGAAAAAAGTCATTTCCCAAGTGTAAAGGATTAACAAAGCATTTTAGTACACCAATGAATTTTTTGTATGCTTTTTAACTTTTGTTGCACTAATATCCTCTAGAGCTTATTTGCAGATTATGGGCCATGGAATGCTTTTGATTTGAAGATGATCCATAATTTGACTTTTTAGGTGACATATATCCTCCTACTTTCAATGGACCATAATGTGCTCCAGAAAATGTTTATGGACCTGAAGATTCAAAATTTGCGTATTTTATCAGCCCACCTGGTGTGAAGTAAAGGGTTGTTGGTGTAGGATTAACACCCAAATTCAAGACTTCACCACGAAGTAACAAGGTGTGGCTTAAAGGGTTGTTGGTGTGAATTAACCACTCAAGTTTAAACCTTCCTCACATCAAGAGTCCAAAAACAATTTCATAAAAAATGATCACAATCTGATTTACATTGTTTTTTGTTTCTTTTCTCATGTTATAAGGTTTTTGAAAACAGAGTCATCCTACATAGAAGTATGGAATTAGAGCCAGCTTCTGGTACCTTGGTTCAAATGCAACTGGCGCATTCTTTTCCTGAGCAATGCCAATCTTTGCATGATTTAACGCATCTGAGGAATCAACTGTAAAATGCTTTAACTCCCATGAAAGTCAGCACAAAGTAGGAGATGTTAACAATTGCAAGGCTGATTAGCGAGGGAGAGAATTAAGTCTAAAACTCAATCTATAATGCAGCGGGTACTGCAACCTTATCACTTTCTACTGCAAGTCAAGGCGACTATCATAACATCTGTCACCGCCCACAAAATCGCACCGAAACGGGATTTTCAGTTGACTCAGCAAATCATGGTGACGAAATGCGCATTTGCTTGTTGGAAGAACAGCAATTAGCAGATGAGCACAGCTCTGAGCGGTTCTCCTTCACAGATTAGGCTTGCTGCTGATACATGTATAAGCTAAGAGCTCCATATCACCTCTACAGTCCCCGATTTTGATGAGCTGCTTTTCTTGCAGGACTTCACTGAAGTGCAAGATCCAGATTAATTAAGCACGCAATAGAATGCTCTACATCTGCGCTCCTCTTTGGCATAACTTGTCCTATATTCATTGCTTGCAGTGAAGCCGAGTGAGCTCAGAATCATTGCCTGCAAATCATTAGATCACCTTGGTCAGCTAGCGCAATGCTTCTCCAATGGCTGATAGGCGTCGCGGGAGTAGCGTGCATCTTGAGGGTGTCGAGGCTGCTTAGAGACCTGTGGTGGCGCCCGCGGCAGATAAACAAGGCCCTCCGGGCACAGGGAGTGAGAGGGCCACCTTTCATTCCGATAGTGGGAAATCAACCTGAAGTAGCCCGACTGATGGCTGAGGCAGGCTCCATGCCGATGAACTTATCATCTAATGAGATAGTGCCGCGCGTCCTCCCTCACTACGCAAGATGGTCTAGGATTTATGGTAGGAATCCCATCAACTACTTTGCAATTGCTGTATTGTTTTTGGAAATTCTTCGTAATGTTTGAAACTTTCTGCAGTCTGCGTGACGTTTACAAGCTCTTTACAGGAGAAACGTTCGTTTACACGTTTGGGTCTGAGGTGCGATTGATGATCACTGATCCTGAGCTGATAAAGGAGATCTTGAGCAATAAATTTGGGCATTTTCCTAAGGTGTCACCAAGCGCCCTTGACAGAGATATGTTAGGAGATGGTCTGGTATTGGCCCAGGGTGAAAAATGGGCACAGGAAAGACGGATTCTCACTCCTGGCTTCCACCTTGATAAGCTCAAGGTGAAATCAGCAATTCTTTCAGAATTTAACCTATCTTCAACTGCAGTTTCTGTTTCTGAAATTGCCTTTCTGGAATCGGCGATGATATTGCTGATCTTATGATGGCAGTTGAAAACATTGGAAATCTCTGATAAAGCTCGAAATTATTCTATGCAGGCAATGGTAGAAACGATCGCAGACCTGACTTCAAAGATGCTGAAGGATTGGGAGGGGAGGACTGTAGAGACGAAACAGCCAAATGGTGTGGAGATCGAGGTTCTAGAAGAGTACCAGAATCTGACCGCTGATGTTATCGCGCATACAGCGTTTGGTACCAGCTATGAAGAAGGCAAAACGGTGTTTAAGTTACAATACAGCCAGCTACAGATGGTGGGAGAAGCAGGGAATTCAATCCAAATTCCAGGATTAAGGTACAAGATTGTCAAATTAAGCTCCAGTAATTCTATCAACTAATGAGGAGAGAGAGAGAGAGAGAGAGAGAGAGAGAGAGAGAGAGAGAGAGAGAGAGAGAGAGAGTGGCAAGGTATGTGATTGGCATCTTTGGCAGCATCTTACCAACGGCCAAAAATCTTTATCGGTGGAAAATAAGAAAGGCGATCGAGGATAACTTGCGCCAAATAGTTGAGAAACGTCTCCAGTTGGAATCTCAAAACGTCGAAGTGCAGCATAACGATCTTCTAGGCATTATGATATCTGCGTACAAAGGTCAATTGCGGGGTATTAAGAAAAATCTGAGGATGACCATTCAAGATATTGTGGATGAATGCAAGACTTTCTTTTTCACAGGGCATGATACAACTGCGTCATTGCTTACATGGACCACAATGTTACTGGCCCTTCATCCCGATTGGCAAGAGAGAGCGCGAGCAGAAGTGATCAACGTCTGTGGCTGTACACATCCCAGCAGTGATATGCTTAATCAACTCAAACTGGTAATTAGAGATTTTTCTAGTAAGTTTTCAGATATTAGCACTCATCAATCAATCCAAATCTTATTCAGATTTTTGCTTGTATATGATAGCTCCCTTTTGCGTGTGCAGGTGGGTATGGTGATAAACGAAGCTCTGCGCTTGTATCCAGTAGCCTCTATGCTGACAAGGTGTACAGACCGAGACACGAAGGTAGGAAGACATGTCGTCCCCAGAGGCACTGTGCTCTATCTCCTGCTGCTTGTGATGATGCACAACAAGCAATTGTGGGGAGAAGATGCAAATAACTTCAATCCAGAGCGTTTCTCACAAGGCATTAGCAGTGCATCCAAGCATCCCATGGCATTCATGCCCTTCTCCGTAGGTCCTCGCAGCTGCATTGGCCAAGTGTTCGCACTCATGGAAGCAAAGGTGGTGCTGTGCAAGCTGCTCCAAAGGTTCAGCTTTCAGCTGTCGCCTACATATGTGCATGCACCCACCCCAACCGTCATCGTGAAACCAACTCATGGTGTGCAAATCCTTGTAAAGCCAATCAACGTTACCTCTTCCTAGCTGCCAATCTCCTCAATTTTAGATCTTCAAAATATGATGTACTTGCTTATTTAAGGTTTGCCCCCACATGAGAGTATGTTTTCTAGTTTTGTCAACATGGATGTATAGCTCTATTATGACAATTATGTACATGTGATGTCATTTAAATTGGAATTCGAGTTCAAACAAAAATGCTTTTTAGCTCTGTGGTTGTAAATGGTAAGCTCAAAATTTGTGATGAATTATCATTCTTAGGTGAATGAGTTTTGTTTTCTTTTTAATGCAAGCTTCCGGTTTTTCTTTCAGTAATCTGAATGCCTTACATGAGGGAGGGTTTCTCATGATGTATCAATCACATTGTTTTTCTAATTTTTTAATTGTTATCATTTTAAGGTGGGTTAGATTTTTCAAATGCAAATTATAAGTGCATGGCAAAAATTTTGGAATCCTTATGATCACTTTGTAAAATGTTTATAATGAATCATTATAATTGTTTGATTGGCCACTAGCCTATTTGTGCATAGGACTGCACCAGCATGTAGCGTAGACATCTCAAAAAAAAAATAGTTTTTAGTACTTGCAAATTATTTAAAATAAAGGAACCTTCTAAAACAACTTACAAGAACCATCACTTAAAACAAACCAAGTTTTTTCATTGTGGACAATTTCAAGATTGACAAGTGAAGGTGCAAACTTTCATAACTAGCATGTCAAAATGAGACTATTACTCACAAGGTCTTTGGAACATCGTGAGTGGCACTAAGTCACCACCATCTAATCCAACTACCTTAAGTGAAAAATGAATGATAAAACGGCAATTGCTTGTATCAACCTTTGCTTCTCATATGCACCATATAGATTTGTCCAAGACATCTACTAAGTTGTGGAATAATTGGCCCACCTTGTTTGTTGGACAAGCCAAGAATGGCAATGTTCTACAACTATAGTATTTTGGTTTGAAGAAAAATTGTAGTACACCATTAGTTGTGCACACCAACTTGATGTCAATTAGCTAGCCAACATTTATTCAAATTTCAATGAGGCAAATGTGGTGGTCTTGCTTAATAGCATGTCAGCTAAGAAGCACAATATCATCTACACAGACTTCATATATTTTGTACAATTTTTAAAATGATTTTTTTCAAGTGTTTTATAATTTTAATAAATTAATTGGATTTGTCGTTCCTCGACATGGTCGACTCCTTAGACTTTCATCGGCGTTGTTGATATGTCGGGTGATGTCCAATATGTCGGAGCCACATGCTGAGCAATTCCCGAGTATTTCTGCAAACTGTGTAGAAACACGAATAAAACTGCAGAACTAGATAATGAAAGGATAAAGATTAAAGAACGATTATTTGGCTGAATCACTCCAATAGTAGAATAATCCAACAACATGCACAACAATACATTTCCTGTAGAGATTGTACACTTTGCCACTCTTGAACATTCGAGAGAAAAATGTCTACCAACAAAATTTTCGGTCCGTAAAGCATTCTATTTCACTATCATTGTTCTAATGTATAGGTTATAAGAAACATACACTTACAATGAGCTGGCATGGCTGCATTTGCAACAGTGTTGTCCAACATAATGTCATGTTTCATATACACATGTTGCACCAATGCCTTATATTGTCCTCTCTCATCAATTTTCAACTACATGATCCGTCCTGTCCAATGGAAGGCTATGTTATCTCATTTTTACTTGGATACTCTATGCTCTCCTCTAGCAATTGGTTGCATAGTTAGCTAATCCATCAAAGAGTATGTGATGGGAGCCCATGTATTTGTAGAATTCAAAACATGGGAGAGCATGGAGGAAACTTGATTCCTAGGTCATCTTTCATGGGAGGAGATGCCATGATGAAGCTAATCCTGCAAATAGCTCAAAGCTTCTTGATATGAGTTCTTACAACTGAGAATGCACAACAGTGGAAAGCCCAAGGTCATATCATCTTCCTTGTGAAGGGCATAATGGTTCTTGAAATTTTTTGTAGTTGACCACTTATGTTATGAAGGGCAATACGGGTACTGAAGTTTACAAGCTTTTCAAAATGCATTGGTGTAAATAAGGAGTAAAAAAACGTTTGACTTAAAATCATAACCTAGTTACATTGAACTGAGGTAACTGTGTAGGTGGCAAATGTGGCTTGATCAAATATTGATCGTTGGACTTGCCATGTCATATGGGCCTTCCAAATATGTGTAAACACTTCATTGGATATGAAGGGTGATTAGTGTTAATCACATGGCTCACCTTTGGAGGCCCTTTTTGAGTCCAAAAGGCCCTAATGCACCTCTTTCAAATGAAACTTGAATGATTAAGTTTCAGACAGTAACAGATTTCTTATACGATATGCAAGAAATTGTAGTACACCATTAGTTGTGCACACCAACTTAATGTCCATTAGCTAGCCAACATTTATTCAAATTTCAATGAGGCAAATGTGGTGGTCTTGCTTAATAGCATGTCAACTAAGAAGCACAATATCATCTACACACTTAGCAATGTTCATGATCAATCACTTTCTAGTATGACTATCAAGTCAAAATGCTACAAATGAGGAAGCAATAGCTACAATTACTGATGCTCTTGCTAAAAAAAAAGAAAGACCCAAATGAGCTTGATGATTTTTGGGCATCATAGTGTGTAGTACTTTTACTGAAAAATAAAAATAAAATGTAATTTAACCTATTATTCATTGTTATTTATCTGCAATTTGTCTCATTAAGTGTATATCTAGTTTTGTTGTTATTAGAATTCTTTTTTTAATTTGTCGTTTTTATTATATGTTATTAATTTAATAATGTTGTATGTTGTGAGAAAGTTATGAACATAGTTGGAATACATCCAAAAAAATCATTTTCGTAAAGAGACTACAAAAATAGCACACAATAATTGAAACTTTGTTAATGAAAACGATATTCTTAAAAACAAATTTAAGAAAAGTTATACAAGTCATTGAATCCTATGTATTTTGAATTATTTTAAATCTCTAGCATGTATGTTGATAGTAGGTTCTTAGAACAATAGCTATCTAAAACATTGGACTTCATGTATTTTGTACAATTTTTAAAATGATTTTTTTTAAGTGTTTTATAATTTTTATAAATAATTGGATTTGTCATTCCTCGACATGGTTGACTCCTTTGACTTTCATCGGCGTTGTTGATATGTCGGGTCATGTCCAATATGTCGGAGCCACCTATTGAGCGATTCCCGAGTATTTCTGCAAACTGTGTAGAAACACAAATAAAACTGCAGAACTAGAAAATGAACGGATAAAGATTAAAGATCGATTATTTGGCTGAATCACTCCAATAGTAGAATAATCCAACAACATGCACAACAATACATTTTCTTGTAAAGATTCTACACTTTGCCACTCTTGAACATTCGAGAGAAAAATGTTTGCCAACAAAATTTTCGGTCAGTAAAGCATTCCATTTCACTATCATTGTTCTAATGTATAGGTTATAAGAAATATACACTTACAATGAGTTGGTATGGCTGCATTTGCAACTGTGTTGTCCAACATAATGTCATGTTTCATATACACATGTTGCACCAATGCCTTATATTGTCCTCTCCCATCAATTTTCAACTGCATGATCCGTCCTGTCCAATGGTAGGCTATGTTATCTCATTTTCGCTTGGATACTCTATGCTCTCCTAGCTTTTGGTTGCATAATTAGCTAATCCATCAAAGAGTATGTGATGGGAGTCCATGTATTTGTAGAATTCAAAACATGGGAGAGCATGGAGGAAACTTGATTCCTAGGTCATCTTTCATGGGAGGAGATGCCATGATGAAGCTAATCCTACAAATAGCTCAACGCTTCTTGATATGAGTTCTTACAATTGAAAATGCACAAGAGTGGAAAGCCCAAGGTCATATCATCTTCCTTGTGAAGGGCAGAATGGTTCTTGAAATTTTTTGTAGTTTTCAAAAAGCGTATCTATCTTATTGGTGTGTGGGACCACTTATGTTTTGAAGGGCAATATGGGTACTGAAGTTTACAAGCTTTTCAAAATGCGTTGGTATAAATAAGGAGTAAAAAAAAGTTTGACTTAAAATTATAACCTAGTTATATTGAACTGAGGTAACTGTGTAGGTGGCAAATGTGGCTTGATCAAATATTGATCGTTGGACTTGCCATGTCATATGGGCCTTCCAAATATGTGTAAACACTTCATTGGATATGAAGGGTGATTAGTGTTAATCACATGGCTCACCTTTGGAGGCCCTTTTTGAGTCCAAAAGGCCCTAATGCACCTCTTTCAAATGAAACTTGAATGATTAAGTTTCAGACAGTAACAGATTTCTTATACGATATGCAAGAAATTCTACAATAGCACGTGAGAATGTCCAATGTGCCCAAGATAGGAATAGACATTACACTAATCCGAAAAGATCGCCTCAAGATTTCTAGAGGGGGAATGGGTATATTTGCGAATTTTGAAGAATTCAATTATAATATGAACTGGAAATCATTACAAACTATCCACTAGATATTGGAAAATCTTAAAAAGAGTAGGATATTTGACTTACCTATTAGACCTCTCGGAAGGAACTCAAGTACACTTGGCATTTCACATCAATTCACTTAAGAAAATTCTACTAAAGGAAACAATCTTGGTTTTGGAGATTTTATTGACTTGTCGGAGGATTCATCAAGTGTGTACTCGACTTGAACATGAAAGAATCTTTAATATCAAAATTAAGTGATTGCATAATTGCATAGTTACTGAGCATCTGGTTTGATGTAGAGGTCACTCAGACAATGATGACTCTTTCGAACAGGAAGGTAGCCTTAGAAGTAACTTCCCTAAATTTCAGTTTTGAGAACATAACTTGAACAAGGGGGGAAGAATGTCATGCCCACGTAAGAATTGATCTCAGATTAATATTGTCAAAAATGGTAAACTCTTGCAACTTTGCCACAACGCGAAAACGAAGCGAAGGTTGAATAGCGAACAATTCACCATAGTCAACGGACCTCGAAAATGCTAAGAAACGAAGTGAAGCAAAACTCGAAGGTCGAATGATTCACGAAAGTCAAACATGTCTCCAAGACCAAAAAGACAAAAACACGACACAAAATGAAAGAAACGAAAGAAAATCTTTCGCGCTGGCAACTGGCAGCTCAACGGGCGTGGAGTCTTAAACTTCACGCCCAGTTGAAACTGCTAGCAATAACGGAGAATAACTGATTAGTTGATTAGCATTAACTACTCTTGTAATTCTCTGTTTAGCTATCTTGTAAACTCCACACAGTGGAGATATAAACAATTTTTTCTGGATCAAAACGTACACAGAGAATGTGCGTGAAAAGAGCAGAAAAGAAAAACAATAGAAATGAAATAGTTGTGCATGAAAGTCTGGCCAACAAGCATAGCACAATGAAAGAGCAGAGCGTCAGGCCGCCAATGAGCGAGACACTGACCATCTTGCTCTAAAAACTGAATTGATAATTTGATTGCTCTATTTCGTGAATTTCATTGTTTTGATTGCTAGAATGAAATCTGTTATGTGATCTGTAGTCGTGTGTCTAGGTTCCTATGAGCTTCCGCACAAAGGAAAATTCAAAGAAACAAAATCATTCGCGACAACGAAACAAACCCATTCACAACATGGTATCAGAGCTTACAAGTTATCACTATCGATATTTGAGCAGTGATTTTCTGGACAACACAATATGGCTACAACGATCCAAACCAGAGTAGCAATCAGTCTAGATGGCGTAATCTACAGGATATGGAAATTCAAAATCCAAACACTTCTGAAGGGCGAAGGCATCTGGTCAGTGACCGAACTCTCAGAGGTGCAGCCTCCAGAGGGAGACCCCAGGTGAGCTGAATGGATTAGAAAGGATGAGCGTGCAATAACAAAGATCTACTCATGCAGATTGAAGACTACGAAAGCAACCATGTAGCATGGAAAATATTAAAATAGAAGTACGAAGTGAGGATTGCAGCTTCAGTGATGCATATTCACAATCAGCTACAATTCATACTATGGGATGACAACCAGTTAGACCAGCACGTTGAAAAGATCAGAATGATCTTCGCTCAACTCACTACATCAGGACAAGAGCACCAGGTCCCAACACCACAACAACTAATGTACTTCATGAAGTCTCTACCTACGTCCTATCAGCCATTGAGAATGCTCATACTGAGTCTACCATATATGACATTCAGCAAAGCAATCAGTCTTGTGGCTGATGAGAGACGAAGGAGAAAGAAGCAGTGATAAAAAGAAACCTCTCTTCACAAAAGGAAGAAAGAAAAACAAGAACAAACCCAGATTCGACAAGATGAAGTCCTAGAATCAACAATCTTCTTTTTGTGATCACTTAACAAACCAGGCCATATAGCCAACAAATGCTGGTTCAATCCAGCAATACCTTGCATACACTGCAAGAAGAAGGGGCACTTTGCATACGATTGTAGATTCAACCCAAAAATAAAGAATAAGGCTGAGAAGACAAATGTTTCAGAGTCATCCAAGGATGCAGATAGAGGTGATGAAGCCTTCACAATACTTGATGAAGCTTCGACGAGCTACACTGAACACGACTAAGATGTAGTCATTGATTCAGGAGCAACATCACACATCTCGTACAACAAGAAAATCTTGATCGACTTCAGAGAATTCGAAAATAACAGAGCAGTGATTCTAGGTGATGGGAGCAGACACGATGTCAAAGACATCAGGATTCTACAGCTGCGAACACTGTCAGGTCAAGAAGAGCTGCCAGGAGCACTCTACGTGCCTTTACTAAGAAAAAGTTTGCTATCAGTCTCCAAGATGGCAGATCTTGGTATTCGAGTTTTTTTCGATGGCAATACATGCTGCATGATCGAGAAAAATACAAACAAATTGTTGATGGTTGGATGTAGAGAAGGAAATCTCTACCAAGCCAAGATAATCAGCAACTCTGATAGCATACTAAATGCATCAGAGAATCAAGATCAGCTCTGGCACAAGAGAGTGTATCATCTGAACATGAGGAGCCTATATGACATGTATAAAAAGGACATAGTCACAGGTCTAAGATATCAAGACCCGATACTGAGTTCTGTGAAGCTTGTCAGAAAGGCAAACAACATGAAATCCATTCACACATGAGGAAAGAAGAGCCAAAGAAGTTCTTGAGCCCGTCCACTCAGATGTCTGTGGACCGATGAAAATGGATTTTCTCTCAAGATCAAGGTATTTCTTGACGTTCATAGATGACTACAGCCGGATGACTACGACTACTACCTAAATTGCAAAGATGCATTTATGGTCTAAAACAGGCATCACGAGCTTGGTACAAGAAGCTCGATAGTCTTCTGAAGTCTCTAAACTTCAATCCTACACAACCGGCCTATAATGACTACAGAAAAAGAGCAGAAAAAATTTTTGTGATACTGATTATTTTCATGGATAATTCTCTAATGATAGGAAATTCCTTGATGCTGATAAAAGACACGAAGAGTCAAATTTATGAAAACTATGAAATCACAGATCTAAGAGAAGCAACGAAATGCCTTGGGCTGGAGATGAGAATAGATCAAATAAAGGGCAAAATGCACTTGAGTCAGTCTAAATATGCCAGAAAGGTGCTCAAGCAGTATCACATGATGGATTGCAAAGAAAAGGCCAAACCAATGATAGCTGGAGCCAAGCTGATGAAGCAAGATTGCCCAAAAATAGAAGAGAAAGAACAGAAGATGGCAAGTATACCCTACCAAAACCTAATCGGTTGTCTGATGTACCTTACAATTTGTACTAGACCCGATCTAGCTTTCTCTGTTTACGCCTTGAGCCAATTCTCTTCCAATCTTGGCATGGCACATTGGCAAATGGCAAAATGAATCCTACAATATCTGAAGGGTACCCAAAATATGAGATTAACCTACAGAGCAAAAAACAAAAGAAAAGGATTTGAGTTGCACCACTACAGTGATGCAAACGGGGCGAGCTACAAAGATGATAGCAAGTCCATAATTGGAGGATGTACAATGGTGTGCGGAACTACAATCAGCTGGATATGCAAAAAGAAAACCTTGGTGAGTCAATCTTCTTGCGAACTTGAATACGTCGTAGCTTCAAAGGTGGCGAACGAGGTAGTGTGGTTGTAGATGATGTTGGAGGCAACTAGGATACCACAAGGAGGACCATATGTGATGATGATGGACTCTCAGAGTTCCATTTATCTATCCCAGGATCCAATCTTCCATTCAAAGACAAAACACATACCTGTGAAGTACTATCACATTCGAGATTTGATCTCGAAAGGAGAGATCCAGGTCTTGTACATAAAATCTGAAGACATGATTGCAGACCTGCTCACGAAGCCGCTTGACAAGCCACTCTTCGCAAAGCAAAACAAGACGATTGAAAGAATACTGTATATCCAATGCACACAATTTTAACTGAGGAACCGAAATGATTCTCTACTCATGTGTCTTACAAGCGATATAATTCAAAAACCATTAGTTCCCGGTGAATCTACATCACACTGATTGTTTTACCAATTAACTTCATCCTGGAGTGATTAATCAATCAAGTTAATTGCCAATGATTCATAAATCTTAAATGTCTAGGTGCAGATCTCAATTATACTAGTATGACACCACATTTAGATCCTCAGCCAAACCATTCATAAGTTAATCCATAAATCTTCCATACAAAGATTGGTTAACTCTGCAAGTATCTGTCAGAACAATACTTGATCATATATTCATGTTCACCAACTAGGTTAAGTGGACCAAATAACTCTAGTAACCAAGAATACACAGTAAATTCATACAAGATTAATCGTGCACATATGTGAATAATCTCACTGTGACCCAGTACATAAATACATTTTTTATTTGGCAGATTCCTCCAAAACCCACATATGTTACATATCTCACTGAGATCTTGTAGCTACAAAAGATTTTCTATTTCTCATGAGTAAATAGCATATCCGAGAAATCTCTGAGACGAATAACATTCAATCTCAACAGTTTTCCAATCCAACTTACCTCTAATTACATAATTCCTCCACTAAATCAACCCCTCTCTGATCCTAGTACTAAAACTAAGATTAGGTTGATCCGATACAGAACTCTCAAACGTATATCCTGATCAACAAAGTCAACGAGCCTTGACACGAAGATCGAACGATTCGCGAAAGTCAATGTCCTTCCAAGACAAATGAAGGACGAACAATTCATGAATTATTCGTGAATCGTAAACATGCCTCTAGGACCGCAAAAATCGCAAAACGATGACAAATGAAAGAAACGAAAGATACGAAGGAAAACGAATGAAACGAAAGGGGATCTTTCGCGCCGCCAACTGGCAGCTCAACGGGATTGGAGTCTTAGACTTCACGCCCAGCTAAAATAGGTAGCAATGACGGAGAGTAACTGATTAGTTGATTAGTGTTAACTACTCTTGTAATACTCTGTTTTTCTATCTTGTAAACTCCTCGTAGTAGAGATATAAACTATATTTCTAGATCAAAAGACATACAAAGTATGTGCATGAGTAGAGCTAGAAAAGAAAAAGACTAGAAACAAATAGTTGTACATGAATTCTGCCAACGAGCAGAACACAGCAAAAGAGCAGAGCGTCAGGCCGCCAATGAGTGAGACACCGACGATCTTGCTCTTAAAATCAAACTGATAATTGATTGCTCTATTTTTGTGCATCTCCTTGTCTTACGCTGTCTTGATTGCTAGAATGGAATCTGTTCAGTGATGTGTAGTCGCGTGTCTAGGTTCCTATGAAGCTTCTGTGCAAAAGAAAATTTAAAAGAAACAAGATCGTTCGCGACAACAAAACAAAACCGTTTTGCGACAGTAATCAGAAAAATATGTCCTATATCCTTTCAAGGTCTTCCTATGAAACATGTGTTGTCATGGTTTGATCATTTTGATAATGTGTCTAACTACCATCAATGGAATTCAAGGCAAAGAGCACATGAGACTCAAGAGTAGAACGATTTTGGAAGAGATTGCCAATACATGGTGTTACATCCATGTCCAATATGTAGGATTCGGAATAATTTCTAACACTATTCCATGTTGAAATTCAATGCTCAATTCCATCAGATAATGAGCATCCTGAAATTTGTTTATACTTAATCTGGAAAACACAAAGAAAAGAGAAGGATCGAATTTTTCTAACAAAGGATCAAAAAATTCGGACCCAACATTGAGCTTGGCAAAGAAGGATTTTTCGAGACCTTGGATCGGGTTGGGTCTAAATTTTTTGGGCGTCTTCATCCCTGGATTGGATCGGATCGGCGGGTCTGCTTTTTTCGACCTTGGACAAATTCGAGCCTTTGTATTTTTCCAACCCTTCTGTATATATTTCGACCGTTAGTAAATTTGATGCTATCAGCTCAAGAATCTGACCCACGTCACAACGCTGACAGCTCGTCTACCCCTATACATACTCAGTAAAATAGTGGCTACCTAATGTAGGACTATTGTAGTCAATTAAGTATATTAATGTCAGCTTTCAATGTACTGATCATCGGACTTCCAATCATCAAGGAAGATCTAATGGGGTCAACAATCTAATTATGCAATTAATCTAGAGGCATTACTTAGTTTGTAGTAGTTGCCATTTTTGACAAGCAAGCTATCAACGAACTCAAGTGCAGTTTGGTTATTACGCCTTCTGTTTGCGCCCAGCTTCATGCCCTTGTACTCAGTTTTTGATAATTATCAGAGTGCATGTTTTTTGTCTCCACGATTGTGATTGTTCTATTGCGCATTTCCGTATTCGTTTCATCTTGAAATCATAGCTGGTAACTAATGCACTATCAATCTATCGCCATCCTCTCACCACTTCCGTGGCTCACCACGTTTTCCAACAAATTCCTACATGGTATCAGAGCGGGTGGCTCAATAATCTACATATCCTTGCCAAGTGGGTCCAACTCCATATAAGATCTTTCAAACACAATGTGAGATCAATCTCACAACCAATGTCAATCTCTCCTTATTCCTAAGGTTGGCACATGAAAATTTTGGAATCAGAGCATTAGATCCTTTCCTCATCAGATTTGGTGGATTTTGTTAAATTTGGTAGAGTTTCTTGTTCTAGTTTTCTTGTTTTCTCAATTTCCAGCCAGTTTTGATTCAATTTTTGACCATTTAATTTTCATTATTTGTGTGATTTCTTATTGTAGATCAGTAGATCTTTTGTTTAGCTTCCTGGAGGTACTGAGATTTTCTGATTTGGAACTATAATGACCAAGTTATGGCCATTTTAGTGTTTTCACTCCAATTTTAGCTATTATAGTTTTTGCAGTTTGTTTTTCTTCATTTTTGGCTGAATGTTTGGCTGAATGTTTGGCCGAATTTTATGACTGTATTTCTATAGGATTGTAGATCTCATTCTTAGCTTCAATTTGAGCCAATTTGCAGCCAATTTGGTTGAAAATTGGGAGAGATATGACACTTCTTGTGAAGGAGGTCTAAAACTAGTTTTTGGCGAAATTTTGGGAGAGAATCACTTCAACTTCATTTCTAAAGTTTTGGTTCTGTGTAAAAAACATTTTAATTTCTTCATTCTGAAGTTATCGTCGTTTTATTAAAAAAAAAAATCTGACCTAACCCTACCTTTGCATAGCCCTGACCCTACCCTCGCAAGTTAGGTGAAAAAAAGTGCAAAAAAACAAGAGAGATACTCTGGCCAAAATTTCTGACCTAAACCTAAGGCTTTTTCAGTAACAAAAAAACTAAACCTAAACCTAACCTCTCTTTTCTCTCCTCGCGACCTGTCCCTCCTCTCGCGCCGCCCCTCTCTTCTCCGCGCCCAGCCCTGCGCCTCCTTCAGGATTCCGGAATATTCCAATTTTTTTTTTTCTAAAATATTCCTTAATTTGTTCCATCCTTTCCGTTCACGTGCCCGATAAGGATAAAAAAAAATTCGGTTTTTCTCTTTTAACGGGTTTTATACTTTTTATTACGAGCACTACAATATCTCAAGGATCTCAAATCTTATAGAACCCCCCCTCTAAGTTCTAGTTAATTCATTCCGTAGTCGTCTTCAAACTTTCATAACTTTCCTGTTGGATCTCGGACTTAGGGTGGTATAAAAATGAAAATTGCTCAGCTCACCGCGCTGAATACAATGATCATCATGTCGTCATCATTATTTATTGTTGAATTTTATATTTCAAGGACCCCGTTGTCCTAAAGTTGTTTACATTTAATGCTTTATTCCTTCAATTGACTGTATCTCATCCGTTTGAGCTTGGATTGCAGTGTCGTAAAAAGCAAACTTCATTAGCTCAACAAGATTGTCAGTGTAGAAATATTATTTGTACCAAATTTTGACCTCTTCAAAAGTTTCTGTATTTGCTTTATCAAAAAACACCCATGTCTCTCGTCACTACTTAACTGCACCTTGCTAAATTCGATTTTCGTATCACTTCAAAATTCTTCCCAAGATTGCAATCCATAATTACAAGATTCGGTTATTCCACATCAATTCCAATGGATTGGGATTATGAACAAGAGGATGACAATCAGTCATATTGTCATGACAATTATGACAATGGTGGAGAGGAATGTTGGGATCAAGGTGATGATTACAACGAAGATTATGATCAAGGTGACAATAACATTGAAGATTGTGATCAAGGTGACGACATCCCTGATGACAATCAATATCAAGACCAGAACGACGATTTTGCTAATGATAATCAGTATCAAAACTACAATGACACTTCAGAATTTGACCATTACTCTGAAGATTTCAACAACGATCAGCAAAGTGAAGAGCAACACGAACTAGTCATTGAGGATTGCTCTACAGATGAAGCAGTGGAACCATTTGATGGTCAGAATGAAATAGAGTTCAATGATGGTGATTATCAATATCAAGATCAATTCCAATTTACTACTGAATATCCGTTTGAAGCGACAAGCGGGGATGAGCAACAACAGGTGCAAGGGGGAACAGAAGATCACTACAAGCCCATTGATCAATTTTATGATCTTGAAGAACTCAAGAAACAACACTACCGTGGTGCAGAGCAACATTTTGATCATAATGAAAATGATAAGGCTGATTATGAGGCATATGAAGATGCCTATGAAAGTGAAGAAATTGACGACAATGAAGAGTGTTCTCTCTATGCCACTACAGGATAGTACCAAACAAACGAAACAAATAGGGCAACAATGACAAGACAGGTTAGAGCAAAGATGGGAAGAAATGTACAACAAGATGGTCGCTCATTTTGACTCTGTCTTGCAATCGGCTAGTATTCCACAACAGCCAGTTGATAATCACACCACTAATCCTGAATTGTGTACCACTGTTGATGTCTATGAAACAACGTTCCCTCTAGTTCAAGGGCAAATTTCCAAGCCAAAGGCAGATATTGATCGAGATGTTTTGAGCAAACAAGATCATGAATCTTTTGATGAAGTTGATGATTTCAAGGAGTTTTCTGCAAAAGCATTCATAGATTATTACATGGACTCTTGGTATATGTTGGAACAAACTGGTTCAGTGACGGCATATAATTTGAGGTTCAGTTTGATAGCATCTAAATTAAAGTGGTTTAATGAAGAGTTATCCATCCAACACTATCTACGTGGTCTTCAAAATCACATTCGTCAACATTTGGATAAAGTACTTCGAGCGAATCCAACATTGACAGATATAATGCAACAGGCACTAATTCAATATCTAAGGATAAGACAACAAAAGATGCAACTACGGATCAAATTTGAGTCTCAGCAGGAAGAAATTCCTACACCAGTGTGTTCAACTCTCCATCAGCAAAATTCTCCAGAACTATCAATATGTCAATTCCAAGCTCATCAAGGTGCTGGTTTGAACGAAAATATTTTAGAGAAAAAAATTTCAACAAATGAAAAATTGAAAGGAATCAAGAAATTGCAGCCTACGTCTCTTGAACATCCAATCATGTCTCAACATCAACAACAGATGGATTCTGACTCATTTTCCAATATTGTTGATTCGAGAGCTTTTGAGATTAAGATTACTACTGCCTATCATTGTATATATGACGAATTTATCTTTGGAGATCGAACTGAAGATAATCACTGCTTACAACATTGCATATATGACAAATTTATTTTTGGAGATCAAACTGATGATCATCTTTGCTTACGACAAAACGAATATGAGCTGTTCATATTCCAACATAACAACGCTCTCTTGGAATGGAATGATGAATTGGAAACAACTGGAATGTGGCCAAATTTGGACAATGAATCATTTGATTTGGAGCATTACTATTTTGATTTGAGATCAAAAAGAATCAAAATCGTGATTACTTAATCCATGTTGGGTACTGTACGGAATGAGTTTTCTCAAGTGTTTTTGAATCTCATGGAGGTATTTGGCTCAAATTCTTGGAGTTCTTCATCTTTGGTGTGAGGTAAGATCTAGATATAAGGAGAGATTGACATTGGTTGTGAGATTGATCTCACATCGTGTTTGAAAGATCTTATAAGGAGTTGGACCCACTTGGCAAGGATATGCAGATTACTGAGCCACCCGCTCTGATACCATGTAGGAATTTGATGGAAAACGTGGTGAGCAGTGGAAGTGGTGAGAGGATGGCGATAGATCGATAGTGCATCAGTTACCAGCTATGATTTCAAGATGAAACGAATACTGAAATGCGCAATAGAACAATCACAATCATGGAGACAAAAAACATGCATTCTGATAATTATCAAAAACTGAGTACAAGGGCATGAAGCTGGGCACAAATCAGAAGGCGTAATAACCAAACTTCACTTGAGTTCGTTGATAGCTTGCTTGTAAAAAATGGCAACTACTACAAACTAAGTAATGCCTCCAGATTAATTGCATAATTAGATTGCTGACCCCATTAGATCTTCCTTGATGATTGGAAGTCCGATGATCAGTACATTGAAAGCTGACATTAATATACTTAATTAACTACAATAGTCCTACATTAGGTAGCCACTGTATGTATAGAGGTAGACGAGCTGTCAGCGTTGCGACGTGGGTCAGATTTTTGAGCTGATAGCATCAAATTTACTAGCAGTTGAAATATATACAGAAGGGTTGGAGAAATACAAAGGCTTGAATTTGTCCAAGGTCGAAAAAGCAGACCCGCCGATCCGATCCGATCCAGGGATGAAGACGCCCAAAAAATTTAGACCCAAACCGATCCAAGGTCTCGAAAAATCCTTCTTTGCCAAGCTCAATGTTGGGTCGGAATTTTTTGATCCTTTGTTGGAAAAATTCGATCCTTCTCTTTTCTTTGTGTTTTCCAGATTAAGTATAAACAAATTTCAGGATGCTCATTATCTGATGGAATTGAGCATTGAATTTCAACATGGAATAGTGTTAGAAATTATTCCGAATCCCACATATTGGACATGGATGTAACACCATGTACTGGCAATCTCTTCCAAAATCGTTCTTCTCTTGAGTCTCATGTGCTCTTTGCCTTGAATTCCATTGATGGTAGTTAGACACATTATCAAAATGATCAAACCATGACAACACATGTTTCGTGGGAAGACCTTGAAAGGATATAGGACATATTTTTCTTATTACTATCGCGAAACGGTTTCGTTTTGTTGTCGCGAATGATCTTGTTTCTTTTAAATTTTCTTTTGCGCAAAAGCTTCACAGGAACCTAGACACGCGACTACACATCACAGAACAGATTCCATTCTAGCAATCAAGACAGCGTAAGACAAGGAGATGCACAAAAATAGAACAATCAATTATCAGTTTGATTTTTAGAGCAAGATTGTCGGTGTCTCACTCATTGGCGGCCTGACGCTCTGCTCTTTCGTTGTGTTCTGCTCGTTGGCAGAATTCATGCACAACTATTTGTTTCTAGTCTTTTTCTTTTCTGCTCTACTCACGCACATACTCTGTATGTCTTTTAATTTAGAAATATAGTTTATATCTCTACTGCAAGGAGTTTACAAGATAGCAAAACAGATAATTACAAGAGTAGTTAACACTAATCAACTAATCAGTTACTCTCCGTCATTGCTACCTATTTCAGCTGGGCGTGAAGTCTAAGACTCCAATCACGTTGAGCTGCCAGCTAGCGGCGCAAAAGATTCCCTTTCGTTTCATTCGTTTCCTTTCGTATCTTTCGTTTCTTTCATTTTTCATCGTTTTGCGATTTTTGCGGTCCTAGAGGCATGTTTACGATTCGCGAATGATTCGCAAATTGTTCGTCCTTCATTTGTCCTGGAAGGACATTGACTTTTGCGAATCGTTCGATCTTTGTGTCAAGGCTCGTTGACTTTCAAAATATTTATGATTGATGGATCATAAATAGATACTTAATTGTTGTCAGAGGATTGTAAAGAATTGTAATGATTCTTAAGTGTGACCATTAAGTCTTGGTCTGTTAAATTGAGTAAGAATTTAGATCTGTGTTTTGAATCTCTCTACTTTAGTATTCTAATTTATCTAGTGGATACTATTTTACTACAGTATATGGTCTGCAGATGCCTGAGTACAGTTTTTCGTTTGATTGGATCTCCAGTTATCATAGGAGACAGACAAGTCTATTAAGAGGAATGAATGCTATTTTCTTGCATTTGGTGCTAGAAACAGGAGCATTTAACTCAAAAGAGTATCAGGGATACTCAGAGTTGAGTTTTTTCATTATCTTAATGATTCTACTAGATATTCTAGTTGAATGAATTATCATATCTTAGAATTGGATTCTAAGGTTAGTTGTACTTGGAAGCTTTGTAGATAATTTCATACTGTAATTATTATTATTTTTCTTTAACTTTAATCTCCTAAGTTAGGGAATATTTCACTCAGTGGTTCATGTAAGTGTTTTACATGAAGGTGATGTTACTAACTTGTGCTGAGTGTAACCTAGTTGAGAAATTTGTTTCTTAGTGTACTTTTTTTCAAACTTGAGTCGTACTCCAGAACAGAGATTAACTATTGGAAATAGGTTTATCTCTGAGTACTCGTTTGATATGGAAGTCAGACTAAGAATAATGGTTTCCTCGGTTAATATTGTAAGTTAAAGGAACTGTTTTTGTAAATCTTTCCTGTTTTAAGGAGCTTCTAAGGATAGAAGCAGTTTAAGGAGGGAAGAATGTTATGGCCATATTCGGTTAAGGACCTGGAATAGTCCTAATATGGTAGACTGGCCCTCCTGACATATATAGGCAGGAGGACTGCATGAAGAGGTGTGATCTATTTATAGTTGACTTGCATGGGGATTGCATGGTTACATGCACAGGACTCAACTCTCTATATAATGAGGTGGGGATTCTCCCGTCGACATATTGGGTTTAGGTTACCAGTTTCAAACGGGTTTGTTTCGTTGTTGCGAATGATTTTGTTTCTTTGAATTTTCCTTTGTGTGGAAGCTCACAGGAACCAAGACATCCGACTATAGATCACTGAACATATTTCATTCTAGCAATCAAGACAGCGTAAGACAAGGAGATGCACGAAATAGAGCAATTAAATTATCAGTTTAATTTTTAGAACGAGATGGTCAGTGTCTTGCTCGTTGGCGGCCTGATGCTCTGCTCTTTCGCTGTGTTCTGCTTGTTGGCCAGACTTTCATGCACAACTATTTCGTTTATGATTCTTTTTGTTTTACTGCTCTTTTCACGCACATTCTCTAAGTACGTTTTGATCCAAAAAAAAAAAGTTCATATCTCCACTATGTGGAGTTTACAAGATAGCTAAATAGAGAATTACAAGAGTAGTTAATGCTAATTAGCTAATCAGCTATTCTCCATTATTGCTAGTTGTTTCAGCTGGGCGTGAAGTTTAAGACTCCATGCCCGTTGATCTGCCAGCTGACAGCGTGAAAGATTTTCTTTCATTTTTTTTAATTCATGTCGTGTTTTTGTCTTTTCAATCTTGGAGGCATGTTTGACTTTTGCGAATCATTCGACCTTCGAGTTTTGCTTCGCTTCATGTCTTAGGGTTTTCGAGGTCCCTTGACTTTCGCGAATTGTTCGCCATTCAACCTTTGCTTCGTTTTCACGTTGTGGCAAAGTTGTAGGAGTTCACCATTTCTGACACTCTCTCTTCAACCTTGCAGCTTTGCACGTTTAATCCAATCGTCTTTTTTTGCTTTGCAAAGAGTGGCTTGTCGAGCGGCTTCGTGAGCAGATCTACAATCATGTCTTCAGATTTTATGTATAGGACCTGGATCTCTCCCTTCAAGATCAAATCTTGAATGTGATAGTACTTCAGAGGTATGTGTTTTGTCTTTGAATGGAAGACTGGATCCTGGGATAGATAAATGGAACTATGAGAGTCCATCATCATCATGTATGGTCCTCCTTGTGGTATCCCAGTTGCCTCCAACATCATCTACAACCACACTACTTCGTTCGCCACCTTTGAAGCTGCGACGTATTCAACTTCGCAAGAAGATTGAGTCACCAAGGTTTGCTTTTTGCATATCCAGCTAATTGTAGTTCCGCAAACCATTGTACATCCTCTAGTTATGGACTTGCTATCATCTTTGTAGCTCGCCCAGTTTGCATCACTGTAGTGGCGCAACTCAAATCCTTTTCTTTTGTTTTTTGCTCAGTAGGTTAATCTCATATTTTGGGTACCCTTCAGATATTGTAGGATTCATTTTGCCATTTGCCAATGTGCCATGCCAAGATTGGAAGAGAATTGGCTCAAGGCGTAAACAGAGAAAGCTAGATCGGGTCTAGTACAAATTGTAAGGTACATCAGACAACCGATTAGGTTTTGGTAGGGTATACTTGCCATCTTCTGTTCTTTCTCTTCTATTTTTGGGCAATCTTGCTTTATCAGCTTGGCTCCAGCTATCATTGGTGTGGCCTTTTCTTTGCAATCCATCATGTGATACTGCTTGAGCACCTTTCTGGCACTCAAGTGCATTTTGCCCTTTATTTGATCTATTCTCATCTCCAGCCCGAGGCATTTCGTTGCTTCTCTTAGATCTGTGATTTCATAGTTTTCATAAATCTGACTCTTCGTGTCTTTTATCAGCATCAAGGAATTTCCTATCATTAGGGAATTATCCACGAAAATAATCAGTATCACAAAATCTTTTTCTGCTCTTTTTGTGTAGTCATTACAGTCCGGTTGTGTAGGATTGAAGTTTAGAGACTTCAGAAGACTATCGAGATTCTTGTACCAAGCTCGTGATGCCTGTTTTAGACCATAAATGCATCTTTGCAATCGACAAACATAATGTTGATTGTCGGGGTCTTCAAGTCCTTCAGGCTACTTCATGAAGATTTCTTCCTCTAGATCTCCATGGAGAAAGACTATCTTCACATCAATCTAATGAATTTCTAGATTGTGTTGTGTGGCATATGCAAGGAGTAGTCGTATGCTTGTCATCTTGAGCATCGACGAATATGTGTCGAAATAATCAACACCATATCTTTGTGTGTAGCCCTTCGCGACAAGCCTTGCCTTGTAATGACAAACGGTGCCATCTGATTTTATTTTCTTCTTGTACACCCATTTGCATTCGACGATCTTTCTGTTTTCTGGCAGTGGCTCTAGTGTCCATGCCTCGTTTCACCTCAGCGACTCGATCTCCTCTGACATTGTCTACTTCCAAAATTCTTCCTCTGGACTTTGGACAACTTCTTGATATGTTGTTGGCTCTTCAGTGAAACTACAGTACTCAAATTGCGTGTCTTCGCTCCACTGAAGATTGTTAGTGTAACGGTCTGGAGATCTTCTTTGTCTTGTTGACCTTCTGGATTCTTTCGTCGCTACTCGAACGTTTTTTGTTCGTGGGGTTGATCTTATGATTCTTGCTGCTCTGGAGTCTATGGCTCAACATTTTGATTTGACGTCTGTCCTCGATCTCCCTCTTAAATTGGCAATAGTGTGAAAATCTCATGGCCTCTTTCATCTTTTAGTCCATAGAATGTGGACTCATCGGACTTCACATCTCTACTCGAAACAACCTTTTTTGTGGTTGGGTTGTGGAGCCTGTACACTTGTGATCCATTCGAGTACCCGACCATGATCCTTTGTTCTGATTTATCATCGATCTTGTTTCTCTTTTCTTTTTGTATGTGCTTGTATGCTGCACATCCAAACACGCATACATATGATAGATCAGGCTTCCTACGTCCACATTTTGTATGGTGTCTTATTTTTCAGCGCTGTCAATGTCGATCTATTCTGTAGGTGTACAGTTGTAGCTATTGGCTCTGTCCAGAATAAACTTGGCAATTGAGTGTGCCATCATGCATCTGACTCCCTCGACTACCGTCCTGTTTCTTCTTTCTGCGACACCATTATATTCTGGTGTGTATGCAAGAGTGAACTGATGCTCGATCCCTTGTTCTTAGCAGAATTTTGAAAATTCTTTGCTCTTGTACTCACCTCCATTGTCAGATTTGATGATCTGAACTTCTTTGAGGTGTGTCGTTCTGCAAATGCCATGAACTTCTTGAAGGAATCAAACACTTCAGATTTCTTCTTTAGGTAGTAGTCGTAGTCATCCGGCTGTAGTCATCTATGAACGTCAGGAAATACCTTGATCTTGAGAGAAAATCCATTTTCATCGGTCCACAGACATCTGAGTGGACGGACTCAAGAACTTCTTTGGCTCTTCTTTCCTCATGTGTGAATGGATTTCAATGTTGTTTGCCTTTCTGACAGGCTTCGCAGAATCGGGTCTTGATATCTTAGACCTGTGACTATGTCCTTTTTACACATGTCATATAGGCTCCTCATGTTCAGATGATACACTCTCTTGTGCCAGAGCTGATCTTGATTCTCTGATGCATTTAGTATGCTATCAGAGTTGCTGATTATCTTGGCTTGGTAGAGATTTCCTTCTCTGCATCCAACCATCAGCAATTTGTTTGTATTTTTCTCGATCATGCAGCATGTATTGCCATCGAAAAAAACTCGAATACCAAGATCTGCCATTTTGAAGACTGATAGCGGACCTAGTTTTAGTAAAGACACGTAGAGTGCTCCTAGCAGCTCTGCTTGACCTGACAGTGTTCATAGCTGTAGAGTCCTGATGCCTTTGACATCGTGTCTGCTCCCATCACCTAGAATCACTGCTCTGTTATTTTCGAATTCTCTGAAGTCGATCAAGATTTTCTTGTTGTAGGCGATGTGTGATGTTGCTCCTAAATCAATGACTACATCTTAGTCGTGTTCAGTGTAGCTCGTCGAAGCTTCATCAAGTATTGTGAAGGCTTCATCACCTCTATCTGCATCCTTGGATGACTCTGGAATATTTGTCTTCTCAACCTTATTCTTTATTTTTGGGTTGAATCTGCAATCGTATGCAGAGTGCCCCTTCTTCTTGCAGTGTATGGAAAGATTTAAAATAATTTAAAATACATAGGATTCAATGACTTGTATAACTTTTCTTAAATTTGTTTTTAAGAATATCATTTTCATTAACAAAGTTTCAATTATTGTGTGCTATTTTTGTAGTCTCTTTACGAAAATGACTTTTTTTTGGATGTATTCCAACTATGTTCATAACTTTCTCACAACATACAACATTATTAAATTAATAACATATAATAAAAACGACAAATCAAAAAAAGAATTCTAATAACAACAAAACTAGATATACACTTAATGAGACAAATTGCAGATAAATAACAATGAATAATAGGTTAAATTACATTTTATTTTTATTTTTCAGTAACAGGACTACACACTATGATGCCCAAAAATCATCAAGCTCATTTGGGTCTTTCTATTTTTTAGCAAGAGCATCAGTAATTGTAGCTATTGCCTCCTCATTTGTAGCATTTTGACTTGATAGTCATACTAGAAAGTGATTGATCATGAACATTGCTAAGTGTGTAGATGATATTGTGCTTCTTAGTTGACATGCTATTAAGCAAGACCACCACATTTGCCTCATTGAAATTTGAATAAATGTTGGCTAGCTAATGGACATTAAGTTGGTGTGCACAACTAATGGTGTACTACAATTTCTTGCATATCGTATAAGAAATCTGTTACTGTCTGAAACTTAATCATTCAAGTTTCATTTGAAAGAGGTGCATTAGGGCCTTTTGGACTCAAAAAGGGCCTCCAAAGGTGAGCCATGTGATTAACACTAATCACCCTTCATATCCAATGAAGTGTTTACACATATTTGGAAGGCCCATATGACATGGCAAGTCCAACGATCAATATTTGATCAACCACATTTGCCACCTACACAGTTACCTCAGTTCAATGTAACTAGGTTATAATTTTAAGTCAAAGTTTTTTTTACTCCTTATTTACACCAACGCATTTTGAAAAGCTTGTGAACTTCAGTACCCATAATGCCCTTCAAAACATAAGTGGTCCCACACACCAATAAGATAGATACGCTTTTTGAAAACTACAAAAAAATTCAAGAACCATTCTGCCCTTCACAAGGAAGATGATATGACCTTGGGCTTTCCACTCTTGTGCATTCTCAGTTGTAAGAACTCATATCAAGAAGCGTTGATCTATTTGCAGGATTAGCTTCATCATGGCATCTCCTCCCATGAAAGATGACCTAGGAATCAAGTTTCCTCCATGCTCTCCCATGTTTTGAATTCTACAAATACATGGGCTCCCATCACATACTCTTTGATGGATTAGCTAACTATGCAACCAAATGCTAGAGGAGAGCAAAGAGTATCCAAGTGAAAATGAGATAACATAGCCTTCCATTGGACAGGACGGATCATGCAGTTGAAAATTAGGAGAGAGGACAATATAAGGCATTGGTGCAACATGTGTATATGGTTGGACAACACAGTTGCAAATGCAGCCATACCAACTCATTGTAAGTGTATGTAAAGTCAAGGGAAGTTGTTCAAACTTGATGCTTGTGTTATTGCTAACCAAGTTGGATGTGTTGCAAGGGAGCAAATTTCTATTCAAGAGGTTTGGCACAAAAGGATGGGACACCTCAACTTCAAGTCATTGGAGGTAATGGCAAGGAAGAAGGTTGTGATTGGTCTTCCAAGTTCCTTAAGTAATGACAAGCATGTTTGTGAGTCTTGTGCTTTGTCTAAGTCACATAGACTACCTTATACTAGATCTTTTGAGCTTGAACAAGAAAGCCACAAGCTTCCACAAGACACTGTTTCGAGTTCACGTTCATTTTTTTTCTCATCCTTTGTTAAGTAAATTGTGTGTTTTGTTGGTCCAACAATTCCAAGCACTATATCCATAAAGCTAGGTCAAACTTTGTTTCAAGTTTAGATTTTCATGTTATAAAAATTAAAGAGTCATCCATGTTACTTCGGGTAAATGAGATCTAGACCAAGTTTTAGCTACTATACCTTTGTTGAATCGACTTAAACCCTAATTAGCTGTGGCTTCATTGGAAAACTATGCAAGGGAGGGTTGCATGCTCCAGATGATTATCCATGTTCAAGAAGACTGCAAGTTGCTTATATTGCTTAATGCCAGAAAGCCTGCTTGTTGTCTAAGTGCAGGATTTGGTCTGTAGTTTGGCAACTCAATTAACATTGGTACCTTAGAAGCCCGTTCCGAGCCAAAAGGGTCGGAATGTATTGGGCTGAAACGAGTTTATTTACAATCTAAAAATAAATAAACATAATACCATGTTGGCCCGCGACTTCACCATTTCACAACAACGAGCAGCGAAGTTGCACCTACATGCAGTTTGATGAGACTGCATAACTTCCTCACGTCTAGAATGTTGAACAACATGTTGCATTGTCTCTTTCCTTCTGTGTTAAATGCAAGATTCATATTTTTTTCCATGAATCTGTTTCCAATAGATAAGGGGAGATCAGTTTTTCATATGCACATAGTTGGAGATATGGTATTAGTTGATATGCACTCAACAACCAATGGCTGGATTCTCATGAACGCATGAGCCTTTTGCGACAATTGTTGCATTAAGTGATATTGCCATTTCATGTTTACAATGCACTCTCACTCCGGCTCTTATATGTTTACAATGCAATCTCACTCCGCCATCTTACCAATTTGCCATTCTCAATATATGCTCTTATATGTCCAAAAGTGATAATTAACAGATTAAGTATTGAATTGTAGTAATCCTTTGTATAAAAAATACGTTTCTTTTTCAAGGGCCGTTCTGGAACATGTTCTACAATGCACGTTCGAGAATGTGTTCCATTTCGGAATGGGCAACTAAGATTGGTACTATTCATGCTGCATGTGGAAAGATTTGTTTGTTGAGGCACCCTTTGCCTTGTCAATATACTTGTGCTGATCTATTCTCCTGATTTCTTTTGTCAAGTGGATGGGAAATTGCAAACTGCCTAGTCCAACGATATCCAATTGATTGAACTAAGGCTTTGATCTTTACTTATGAAACCTTGTGGGTTATATTTGGAATAAATTTCATTCTCTTGAAATTAGGAAATTGTCCAACTAGAACGTTTGGTTTGAGGACATGGTAAATGGTATTTGTTGTGACCTGCTTTTATGTGCTTACAATCTGGCCATAAGATGATGTCATATTTTCTTTTTGGTTGTCGAGGTTTGATTTTCACATAATCAGAAGTTACGAATTGGCATACTTGTTATGTTGTGAGATCTCGTCTAGGCAACTGTCTTTGTTGAATGACTTTAAACAACACAATGTCGGTGTTTCGATAAAGAAACTATCTTTCAAAAAAGTTTGTGCTCAAAATGGTAATATGTGGTGACAACTTAAATGCAATAAAGCTTGCTACCCATAAAAATCATTATTCACTTCTAGACTTGGAAAAAAGTTGGTTTATGGTGTTTAGCATCTTTCAGCTCAAATACCAGTGTTTTGATAAAGAAACTATCTTTCAGAAAAGTCTATGTGCTCAAAATGGTTAC